>JABUQX010050344.1:15000-52500 GCA_015478945.1 Trachelipus rathkii
CGTGTATAGGGGAATGTCGGACTTTAAACTGGATCCGAATTGAGAATTTCCCCCTAACTCTGATGGAATTGGGTAAGCCTCCGGCCTTTGTAAACCAGGTGATATATATATATATATATAATATATATATATATACAAAATGTTATATATATATATATATATATATATATATATATATATATATATATATATATATATATATATATATATATATATATATATATATATATATATATATATATATATATATATAACATACGAAATGTTTGAAATGAACTGTAATGAATAGAGAACATTACAAAAAAAAATGACGCTGAAAAAAGCTATGAGATATCAAAATTTCAAAATCATTACATTATGTTTATGGAGGGCGTTAATCAATAATACAGAAACCAATCGATTTTCATGAAACTTTTATGAAATTAATGTTTGAAAGGAACTGAGTAAAGTTTTTGGAGTCTCCTAATTTTGTATTTATAACATATAAAATTAAATCGTGTTACCAGATGTTTCTTTTTATTATTTTTCTTTTATTGGTTTATGCTCTTGATGAAATATTTTGCTATTTTCCCACCACTTACTCTTCTGGGATACGGAGGGTGGAGACCCCCTTGTCGCTAGAGAAAGCGACCAGCAAAGACGGAATAATTTAGGGATGGATAAATTAAGCTCTCGAAAAAATTCGTTATGGCCTCCAGATGTTTTAATTGGAGTCGTAACGAGGAAAAGTTTGGTTTGGGGCTGCATATCCATGACCACAAGAGGGAATGATTATTATTAGTGACAGAGAACGAAAAGAAAACCAAAGAGAATTTCAAAATGACCAAAAATCTTGGCTATGGGACTTTGGTCGGTCCAAAAGTTTTCGAAATGCATATCCGGGGGAGGAGTCTTCCTAGGGCCTTAATTGGGTTTCCCTAAAGGAAAGAGGTTGTCCATGGCCCATATAAAAAAAATTGATTGGCAGACGACGAAGGAGAGACGTGCCCCAGTTTAAAATGCCAACCAAAGAGAAGCCCGGTGGCATCTTGGAAATGCCACAGGGTGGAGCTTCAATGTTCAAAAGGTTGTCTTAAAAATTGCGGGCCAGGTTTGTGAACATCTTCGCGGAGACAGTGTTGAAATTTTCCTTTTCTGGAATCACGTATTTTTTCTTGCTTCTTTCTTATTTTTTATCATCGTTGAAGGCATTCATGTATTATAATGCGATTTGAGGGTTAAAAATTCGATCTTTTTTTTTTTTTTTTTTTTTTTTTTGTAGGTAAAGATTGAGATCTGAATGAATTGATTCCAAGTTTTGGTTGGGTTGTGGACTTTCGCGGCTGCTAAGGTATCAGTGAGTTTTGTACATAGCAAAGAAACTGTTATGAAGAATTCAGTTGTACTCGTAGGTAAATTACGGGGTGACAGTACAGGAGCTCTAATTTAACCCCATTGCTGCCATAATAAGGGGGAGAGAATTCGGTGTTCCATTTCCAGTTCGTAAATACGGTACAACCAAAGGTAGAATAGGAGATTTGTTTTGCAAGTATACCTCCTTTTTTTTGTAATTACTGAAGGCTGTACGAGTCACCACTTGCACCTCGTCCATCGGTGGAGGACGGAGAAATATTTTTTTTTTTTTTTTGGGGGGGGGGGTTTGTCCTCAATTCTGAGGTTGTGCAGAAATGTATATAATTGTAATTATCGTACACTTATGTATATTTATATGCGTGTAAGCGAAACGTATGCTTATGTATGTTTATGCGTATGTATCTATATAATGGGAATGGGAGAGACGTAATTAGAATTCTATATACTTTATACAACAAAGAATTACGTCTATCATTGCTTTTAAATTCAAGTCGATAACATTCTTTTACTATCAGAAACAGTAGTGGATACCTAGTCAACTAATCCTTTGCAAATCAACTGACACAAATTAGCCCCTACTTCACCTATTTTCGCCACTGTAATTTCGATCTATTGCATGCCCCCCTTTGAATTCCTTATGTCCATGAAAGGACTCTGTGCACGACGGTTAGCTAGGCTCCCCCAGGCAAGGTGTAACTTCTATCCCTTCTGGAACATCTTTCTAATCTTTCCCTTATAGGTGGAATGCCAGGTGTTTTGAATGATGTGCAAATATTTGTACAATTTTTAAATCCCTTTTTTGGGTAGTGGCTAAATCCTCATCTCCACTCTCTGACTGAAAACAGTAAAGTTATAAAAGGACAAAAAGGAGAGTGGAATTTGGAAAATATATCTGCATAAGGTATGAGTAATTTGAAGGAAAGATAAACGCCATATTGCAGACATAACCCGTTTGTAAATGTTCTTGTTTCACGCTGTTAGGAGATTTCTCTACTTTTTATTAATATACATATATATATATATATATATATATATATATATATATATATATATATATATATATATATATATATATATATACCGTATATATAATAATATATATGTATGTAATAGCCACGCACCTACATATGTTGCTGTGTATTATGATGTTGGATGGTTAAAAATGATCGTTTAATATATGTAATATATGTAATATAATAATATTAATATATGTATATAATAATATATATATATATATATATATGTATATATATACATATATATATATATACTTATACGCTCCATATTATAATAATATAATATATCTTTCTATATATATATAATATATATAACATATATATATACATATATATATATGTATTTATCTTTTTTATAATATTGTAATATGATTATGTAATATCTTAAATCAACGCCGCCACTTTACTTATATATATATGTAATAATATATATATATATGTATATGTATATAACTCTATATATACATATATAAATATGTAATTTGTAATAATATATTATATATACTATATCAGCTAACTCAATACTCCAATAACCAATATAATATGTATATGTATCTTTATAACATAATATAATAACAATAATATGTATATGGCATATATATAGCATAATATATATATATAATATGAATATAATATATATATACATGTTATATATAATATATGCAAAATATATCTTATATATGTAAATAATACAATAATAATATCACCGCCATATATATATATATATATAATAATATATATATAATTATATATATATATATAACCTATATATATTAATGAAGTGCGTGTAACCTCTTCAACCAGAATCCATTTTTTTCCTTCATAATCAACGTTTAAAAATCTTTTCAGTTCTCTTCAATGTTTTTTTTTTTTTTTTTTTTTTTTTGAATTTTTGTGCTATAAAATTTTAGTCCAGAAAAGAAGAAGAAGAAGAAGAAAGAGGCGCCCGAGGCATAGCCAAGCTTAGACCAACCGTTAATATGAGGAGAGGCTCGGGAAAAAAAAGGAGATAAAAAGCCATAACTAGATGGAAGTTACTACTGTGCTCAAGCTTTTCTCTCTCTCTCTCTCTCTCTCTCTCTCTCTCTCTCTCTCTCTCTCTTCAAATTTCGTCTGCCTTTTCTCTTGTTCTCTCTCTATCTCTAGTTCTTTCTGTTCATGTATTCTTCGCCTATTTCTTCTTTCTCTCTTATTGTTTCTCTCCCCCTTCGTTGTTTCTTCTGCCTGTCTGTCTGTCTGTCTGCATCCCTATCTGTCTTTTTCCGAACCTCTCTTACAACCATCGCATTTCGCTTTGTTTCTTTCATTTCTTACATAAATAAGCGAATATTGCCTATTTGCCCAGCTGTATATGTATGCACTTATAAAGATAATGTATACATGCATGTGCATGTGTGTACGTGTGCCTGTGGGTGTGGGTGTGTGCGTGTGTGTGTGTGCGTGTTCATGTGCGTCAGTCAATGTGATTATGCATTTCTAATTTACTATTTTCTCAAAAAATTAAAATTGAATTATACAAATAAACAAAAAAGAAAAGAACACGAAAACAAATTAAAAAAAATAAATAAATAAAAAGGAGCTCATTTGATTCTTCACTTAATAAAATATTAATTCACGTAAACGAGACATACACACTTACAAATAGGGACCGACCGGGGCGGGAATTTTGCCGGGGCCGGGGCCGGGGCCGGGGCTGCTCTAATTTAGCCGGGGCCGGGGGCCGGGGGGCCAGGGCAGGGGCTTCCACGAGGCACGGGGCCGGGGTTAGCTAAAATTAGAAATGTAAGTCAAAAACACTGAAAGTCTTAAAACTTAGGATGAAAATTAAATATAATTTTAATTAATTAATAATTTAAGTTATAAAAAAGGAATACATTTAATTAATTCAATTAAATAAATATTTTCGAAAGAAATTTTTAGAAAATAATTGATTTTCTAGAAGAATAACTTGTATTAAATATATATATATATATATATATATATATATATATATATATATATATATATATATATATATATATATATATATATATATACTATCTATATATATATATATATATATATATATATATAATAATATGTATAAAAATAATAATATATATGTATATGTATGTAATATATATGTATAATATTAATATAATATACTATAATATATATGTATATGTAATAATAATAATATATATATGTATATAACTCTAATACATATATATAATAATAATAATATATAATAATATATAAATAATATATATATATGAAATAATATATATATATATATATATATATATATATACTATATATATATATCAATATATATATATATATAACATATATCTATATACGCTATATAATATCATACATCAGCGTATGCTCTATACTGTACATACCAGCAGCGCGTATATGGCATGTAGCCAATGGCGTAGCCAGCAACCATCATGTAATGGCCAGCTGCTGTGCCTTCAGCTCGCCAGTAATAACTGCCAGTAATATCATGCACAACTCATGTATATGTAAGAGTATATATATATAATATAGAAATGTATATATCAATAACATATATATCCCAACTCTTCTTAATATCATCTTGCCATAATATCAGCCAATAACCATACCGCTATATGTATTAATAACCAAGCGCCAACCAATAACCAATATATATATATATATATATATAATAATACATATATGCATGAAATATAAATTTACCATAATAATATGTAATAATAATATCTATATGTATATATGTAATAATATATACCCAACAATATATATATATAATAATAATATATATAATATGTATATATATATGTGTATAGCATATATTTATCTGTATGCTGTATATGCTATGCTGTATAAGGAACTAACACGTCGTGGTGATAACCTATTTACTTTAGAGAGGAAAGCCCCTTGGGTTTCCTTATTATGCTTTACTGTCACTTTATTTTATTAAATGTACCCAAATTAAAAACATTGTTAAGAACACTTTTTTAAAACAATAAATTTTAAAGGAAAGCTAATTTCGTCCCGACACGCGTCTTCAGGCTTGGGGACTGGATTTCTTTCTTGATCTTCATCAGTTCAAGTGTGTTTCAGTCGGTCTGCTTATTTCTTCATGTTGAAATATTTTGATGTTTTCAGATATTCATTTTGTAAAAAAATCTATCAGAACTTCACCGGAATGCTTATTGTAATAGTAAGTATTATCAATTCAGAAGGATTCCATGATTTTTGCGATGGTTCGTGTGATTGATATTTCTGATCATCTTTGTATTTGACATTTTTTTTTTTTGTCTCCCTCCCTCACAACACCAACCTATTTGTTAATCTTCCTAAACTTATATAAACTCTATTTACATACCTTCAGTTCAAAATATCGAATGCCAGCTGCGGCTAGCTCTATCCTTTCTTCCTCGATACAGCAATCACGGCTGGGAATAATCACTTACAGTTACTATATAGAAAGCCACAATATTCGCACCAAACTATATACATTTATTTATCTAATCATTCTACTTATCTATCTAATTAGCTGTTCTATCATCTCTATTTCTCCGTGCCTTTCATGTAAATAACTATACCCTCTTCTAGCTAAACTAAATACATCCTAATACTTTCAAATCCTTACTATCCTGGTTACTTTCTTTCATCACAAAAGCATTTATCAAAACAAAGAGGTACTATAGCACCTTTCCCCGAAAAATAGCAACATTCCTTTTTACCAATTCTCAATTACCATTATATTATTCGTTAAAACAAAATATTACCAAAAATGAAATTATGCCCTCATTCCATCAAATAACATGACACACAAAGGAAACATTCTCAAAACCAGGCGAAAGAGAAAAATCTTACAAAGCTGGCGTAATATTCGCCACTTGTACCGCAGTAAAGGCATATATAGGTGAAACCATAGTTTTGCAAAGAAGAAAAATCAACATACAGATGACCTGCACAAGGACAGCATAAAAATTCAGCTTAACAAGTCATAAAGGAGCTAAAAATTACGATCCCTTTCATTCAATTTTATTACATAGAGCTGAATTTTGCAACCACATTTGGCCATTAACCTCTCTTAAATCTTGCAGTACTAATGTAACAACTTTACAGTAGCATTCAGTGAAGTTTAGGATGATTTTTGCCACAAAATGAATATCCAGCATCAAAAATATTTTTCAACAACACCATGAAGAAAATAACAGACCAACTCAAACACACTTGAACTGATGAGGATCAAGAAAGAAAGGGAAATCAGTCCATGGCTAAGGAGGTCTCAAGTATTAAAGGGTTGAAAAATTAGCTTTATTTTTAAATTATTTCATTAAAAAAAAGATGTCTTCATTTAACAATTTTATGCATTTGAGTGATAAAATGAAGTTCTGGTCAGTTTGTTTAAAAAAGAATCCAAGGGCTACCTCTCTAAAGTATATATATATATGCTCCATCTTATATACATATCACCACTTCATATATATACTTATATGTAGCATATATATTTCCCTTCTTTTTACTATATCTTATCCTTATATATATATATATATATATATATATATATACTCTCCTCACCTTACTTACTTATATACTTACCATATATATATTATTCTCAGCTCAAAATATTTGATTTTCTTGAGATATTTAAAATACTAGTTAAAAATAATTTTTAGCTTATATTTATTTTCCTTTCAGAGATTCGTTTGGATGTATCAATTTCAGAATATTTTTATGTTAAGAAACTCGTTATAATTTGACTCAATTTTAATTTAAAGTTCGAATCTTTGAGACATTGGGTATTTTCTATATATTATCTTGATTTATAATATGAAGTAATGGGATTAAAATATAATTTTGTATTTTTGTTTTGATTTAACCCTCAGCCCATTAGTGTAGGAAGAATTTCCCTCGATCAGCTTGGTAGCAGTTTTCCTGATTTTCGGCCGGGGCCCAGGAGGCCGAGGCAGAGTCTGCTCATAAAAATGCCAGGGTTAGCAGGGCCGGGGCGGGGGCCGGGAAGCCCCAGTCGGTTCTACCTAGGTGGCTGCGCGCCACTTGGAAGGATGAAGAAGAGGGGTGTGTATCGTATATATTGTTTGTTATACGTAATACAATTTCGTATATAGAGATGAAAACCAAAAGTTTTATTGTTAATGTTGTAGTCCAGAATTCGTATCATTTATATCAGCATGCTGTTATATGCTACTGTTCGCTTTCTTGATGAGTCAGCGCGTGGAAAGTGTTTTATTGTTTACGCAACATCTGATGAGCTTCAAGATGAAATAAAACAAGAAACAGGGTATGTTCATCAGATTAAATGCAAAGTGGGTGGGGGAATAAATTAAACAAGACCCCTGGAAATGATTCGACTATAAGGTTTGGTTTGACCTTTATAGTATGTGCTTCGATGTCATATTAGGTCCGAAATCTGTAGAAAAAAAAACCACTCGAGGACGACTACCTCACAGGAAGGACTTCTACAACCCCAACTCTTAAAAAATTTAGAGAAATTTTGCAGTTGGTCTGGGATCACCATTCATGGCTTTTGCTAGAAAATTGTGATTAGTTATGGCAATTGTCATAGGATCGTATTTGAGGAACTGGGCAAACATCACATTGCAATCATATATATCTTATGGATCCTCATAATTTTTTCATCCAAAACTGCTTGGTCATTCTCCCCGTTCCTAAACACTCGCCGAGTTTGACAAACTGAGAATTTCCTCTTCTCTGCAAACAGAAAATCAAACTAAACGTTCGCTAATTCGACACAACTGAGAGAACAATGAAATGAAATAGCAGTCTGCGCTATACAAGATCAAACACAAGGACTATCAAGGAGTGATCCAGTCTTGGAGAAAGTGCTGTGACTGCTGTATTGTTGTGAAGAAAAATATTTTAAGGATGATTCCAATATAAGCTAAGCGAGTTAATATTATTATATTAACAATTCCAAAACATTATGGCAGTACCTTTTGATATACAGTAACTATATATATATATATATATATATATATATATATATTATATATATATATACTACCATGGTGGCTGCTGTATATATATATGTATATAGCATATATATATACCATATTATCATTTCCTCCTATCCCCAGATTGGGGTGAGGTGAATAAACAGAAAAGTAGTAAGAACATTACGCAAGTCGGAAAGAAAACCCCCTTACCGTCCCCCTTTATACCCCTAGTGAGAACTCTTCGCAGTGAGAAAAATTTCACCCTGAGGGTTTCACGAGACTGCGACTGTGGTATCTCGTCAGTGCAGGGGTTCATCCTCTGGGCAAAGCCCACAACCATACCCCCTCACAAAACCTCGCCATTCACTCCTGTAATGCACCTTGCCTCCATGAGCTCGCATTCTTCTCTCCTTCAGGCATTCCTTTACTGACTCAATCTATTTTATATATATGTATGTATATATTATATATATATATATATATATATATGTATATACATATATATATATGCTCTTTCCAACTGCAGCACTGCTCATAAGCCAGCAATATATAGCACGCCAGCTGCTGTATGCTGCCATGCTGTCATGCTGCTTAGCCTGCTCTTATGCTGTAGTAACCCAGCAATAGCCCGCTATGCCAACATGCCTGTATGCCAGCATATAATATACGTGCCACTAACTTATGTAGTAGCAACATTAGCCATATTTATAGCTATGGGGAAGCATAAGAACCAGCAACCACTGTATTTATATACTACTTTATAATATATATATATATATATATCTTTCCCTGCTATATATATATATATATATACCTCTATATATATATATATATATATATATATATATATATATATATATATAGGTCCGGCTTACGAAAGCAACATGCACGTAACAAAAAAAAACCATAACAGGTACAGAAAATAAATAAAATTTTATTAATCAGGAGACATTTTTATCCATGTAATTTTAAAAAAAAATAACAGCTTTCTCATATAGAACAATTCCTATACATAGCTTGGAAAGAGTGTCGGATTACCATTCCTCACAATACGAAAAATCTCCCATACTCGAGTGAGCACGCAAAGGTGTCAAATGTTCATTTTTTTCTTTTGTAAAAGATTTAGGGGTGGCGCGCACTCAAGAACGATGGCAAGAGTCGGGGTTTCTCCTGGCCTACCGGGGGACGACGGGGGACTTCGTCCCCCCTCAGTCCCTCGGTAAAAATAAAGGAAATAAAAGAGAAAAATTAACATTTTCTCAGAGCAGAATAAAAGCTATTTGGCAACTCTTCTTCTCGCACTAAAAGCAGAAATTTAAGGTTGATGAGACTGCAAGGTTGTGTTGAGAGCGTACTTTGCCAGACCAAAGATTATACTAATATTGAGTGTTATTAATAAATATTAGAATAAAATAATTTTTTTTTTTTTTTAAGTTTCGTCGATGAGAAATTGCTTGCTAAAATCAAAATGATATTTTCCTGTAGCTGTTATAATTTTTTAGTTATGTGCATATTCCCATAAGGAGGTTACACATATATATATATATATATATATATATATATATATATATATATATATATATATATATATATATATATATATATAATATATATATATATATATATATATATATCAGGGCGTATATATAGGGTAGGCCGGGTAGTAAGCTTCTACCCAATATTTTTGGGTTTAAATAATTGAAATTAAATTGTAAAAAGTATACTAAATTATTAAAATTTTTATATAAAGTTAAAAAGAAGCTATTTTTAACATCATAAATTAAAAAGAAAAATAACCACAATAATAATAGCTATAATAATAATTGAATTCACATTTAGAAATTCTCGCTCTACTCTGATCTTAGGAGTAAATCTTTGCACCGGGCGGACGAATGATGTCATTTTTGCGTCAACTTATAAGGGAGCGAACTCTGAAGTCTGTCCTACCTATAATAATCGACAAAATAATCGATAATATGAAATCTTTCGTTCTCTTCCACGTAAATATGTACGAAATGTGTGCTTGTGGTAGTTTGTTTGAAATTTTTGTATCGAATGGGTCTGATTGTTCTGATATTGAATATTAATTTTAGATAACTTTATTTAAAGTGATGGAAGTCATTTTAGCATTATATACATAAAATTAAGTGAAAATAATGCATAATGGAGTAAGTGTAGATTTTATATTAAAGAAAAAACGCTTTTAAAAATTATCTATAAAACGACAGCTCTATTTTAAAAAAATGATAGGCCTAAGAAATTACTCAATTGGAATGTGATTTAAATTAAGTATTTGGTAAAAAAACAATGTAAACAAACTTTTCATACAAATAAATAGGTACGTATTATAATTATTAAATATGTTTCCGATGTTTTCGTTAGCTATATATATATATATATATACATATATATATGCTCTTTTCTATATATCATATATATATACTTATATATAACTTACATACTAACTTATATATATATATGGCAAATTTGTACAAACTGTACTTTGTAACTAGTGAGGATATAGTCAACCACCTCACAAGGATGCTGGAGTTCTTCCATAACCTCCTGAGTTTCCTGATCACAAACTGGTATAATAATGAAAATTAATTTAGGTTAAGTTAGGTTAGGTTAAGTTAGGTTAGGTTATAGGTTTAGGTTATGTTAGGTTAGGTTAGGTTAGGTTAGGTTAGGTTAAAGTTAGATTAGTTGGTCCATTGTTGTTTTCTATAAATTTACTTTATATATATGTGTAATATGTATATATGTATATATGTATAACCTCATGTATATGTATATATATATATATGTAGTATATACATATATATGTAATATGCATAATATCATAAGCTAATATGCAAACCAACTATATAATAACCAACAATGCATCAAATAGCTTTAACAAACAGTTTTATGTATCATGTATATGCATAATATAATAATAACATATATATATAATAATAATAATAATAATAATAATAATAATATATAATATAACATAATATATGTTTAACAATATATATGTAATATATATATAATATATCTTTCTTTCTTTCTAATAAATAATATACATGTAATAATAATAATATATACATATATGTAATGCATATAATATATGTATATGTGTAATATATATCTTAATATATCCATGTATGTATATATATATATGTAATATATATATATATATATAAACTCTGCCTGGGTGGAGTGGCTTCAGATTGCACGCCGCTGAGTATATGCGCCCACGCCTTATCCCAGCCATGCCTTTGCTTAGCCACATGCACTATGTATATCTTCTTCTTATCTTTATATATATTATAACCTTATATGTATATAAATACTCTCACTATATAAAATATATATATAAAAAAAATAAATATACATTATATGTATATATATATATATATAATATATCTTAAATATATATATATATATATAATATACATACATATCTCTTATATACATATATATAATATATATATATATATATATACTCTTTATATATATATATATATACACTACTTTATCACTAATAATATATCTTACTTACATGCATAATAATATAATATCTAATAATAACACCATATACTTAATGTACTGCACAACTATATATAATATCTTTTTCATATTTACTATATATATAGTATATATATCTTTCATAACAGCAACCATATGTATCTAGCATAGCCAGCTGCTGCTCCTTGCCGCTGCGCCTTCAGCGCCATATAGGGTTCAGCGCTGTACATGCCGAATTTAGAGTGTAACATTCTACTGTTTCGATAAGATTAATATATGAAAACTAAAGCACAATCTATGTCTAATGGCGACCTAATTATCTATATCTAATAATGTATCTAGTGATATTTCTCATTATTTGAGAAAGGGTTTTTATAGTTCTGAATATATATATATATATACATAATATATATATATATATATATATATATATATATATATATATATATCATATATATATACTACTCTTATATATATATATATATATACGCCAGATATATAGTGGGGTGTATATGTATATATATATATATGTATATATATATTATCCTCTATACTCAATATAATAATAATAATATAATATAATATTCCCATATATTTTTCCATCTATATATATATGTATATAATAATAATATATAATATATAATATAAAATACATATATATACTCTAAAATAACCAATACATACAATATAGTAGAAAGGAAATCAATTTAATATAAAATTATTAATCATATATATATATATATATTTAATATATAATAATATATACCCTTATATATATATATATCTTTATAATACAATAAATTGCTATTTATTTTATAAGCTATATAATATTAATAAATATATATGTATATATCTGTATATTCATCTTTGTATATCTCAAAATCTTCATCTACACTGTTAGGCGGACCGCCAGCAATATACCGCCCACCTGCACTACCACGCCGCCTAATATATATATCTATATATATATATTACCATATATATATATATAACCTTATATATATATAACCTATAACATACCCTTAAAATAATAATATATACCATATATATATATATATATATATATGTATATATATATATATATATATATATATATTGTGAATTACTCTTCTACTGTTTCGATGAGATTAATATCTAATAATAAAAAAACTTATTTCTCCATATTATTAATTAATAGGTTCTCATATTTTTAATTTTCACTCAAAATATATAATTTACGAAAGATTGTCTGTGTGTGTATGTTTATGTGTAGGTGCAGGTATGTGTGAGGGCGTAGGTGTGTGTGTAGGTGTAGGTGTGTATGTGTGTTTATTTCTTTGTCCGGTACGTGAATTAAACTTTTTTCTTTATGATTATTTCTGTTTCCTGTTTTTTTGGAAAATGTTTTTTTTACTGTATAGCTGATTGTGTCGTTGGTCCGCACTACTCTTTATTATTTAATGACCTGCAGTACCTTTATATATATATATATATATATATATATAAATCTGTATGTATATATAGCTTATATAAATATACTTACCATATATATATATATATATCTCTATATCATATATGCTCTATGTATGCTATGCTGCTATATTTAATTGTCAGAACGAGGGGATGGGACAGGCTGGAGCCTGGTGATGTCGCTTTTGAAGGGAGCTCGGTGCTTTATAACTGTTCTTGAACCCAACTTTTTGGGGTTGGGGGATAGCTCAGTCGTTAAGCATCAGGAATATCGTTCTCATTCGCAACACGCGGTGGTTCAATCGGAGAAGGAAGTGGTTAAATACCTTCACACTATATGTTCTTTGTTTAGATCTAAATATTAAAATTGCCATTATGCAATATTAACACCAACAAAATATATATGGAACTTATATATATACAACATACTTATATATATTTATATGCTTATTATATATATATATATATATATATATATACTCTGCTCTTACGCCTTCATGCCACTCTTCACTACACCTACTGTATATTATTAATGTGTGTGTGTGCGTGTGTTGTATTCCATGTATTTTCCCGTGCGTGAGTGCATGTGCTTGTGAGGTATTTTATTTCTTTATCAATTCTCGTTCCAATATTAGTGTAACATTTATTCTTAAAAGCATGTTCAACATGCGAAGAAATTAATATTTCTTAAGTTCTTTCAAGTAAACCCTGGTGCTTCCGATTTCAAGAAAAAATTTTCAAGAAAAGAAAATTACAAATTAAATATATTCCATTTCTTGAACAAAATTTTTTTTTTTTTCATTTTTAAAAATGTTTTTTAAAGTCAATTTTTTTTTTTTTTTTTTTTTTTTTTTTAATTTTTCATTTCATTTTCTGGTGACTTCAGAGATTCGGAACGTCAAGTGGAAATATTGTTTTTTTTTTTTTTTAATATTTTTCAATTATTTTAATATAAAAAGATATATTCTTAACATTCGCTACAGGAAATGTTTAGTTTTACACAATGTGAAAATATTTGTAAATATTGCTAATATGTCATATATATATATATATATATATATATAATAACCAATATATATATATATATATATATATATATATATATATATATATATATATATATATATATATATATTTCTCTGTCATTGATACCCAATTTATATATATATACACTTTGTATGTATATATGTATATATGGGCTATGTTATATATAGATATATATATATACATATGTATATATCTATATATGTTCATAATATACTTTATATAGCAACCATATATATATATATAGTGTTTTACTTTATCATATATATATATGCATACATATATAATATAATAATATATATGTAATACATATATATATAACATATATGTATATATATCATATACCTCTTATATATATATATGTATATATTATACTCCCTTTTACCATATATCATAGTCCTACTTTTTATCATATATGTATATAAATATAAATATGTATGTATATCTTTGCTGCTTAATAACAACATAATATAACTCCAGCAATATATATCTATTGCTTATATATAACCACGCCCTATATGTAATAAGCCTTAGCCATATATGTATCAACCTTATATATGTATATATTTATATCTATGTATATATATATCAACGTATACCTCCCGCCAAATAACAACAACATATATGTGCCCCTTTGCGCCCGCATAATATGTACTCCGCATATATATATATATATGTATATCTGAGCACATCTACAATAATAATAACCTGGGCCATATATATGTATGTAATATGTATATAATAATATCTAATAATAATGTATCATGTATAATAATAACATATAACTCTATATACCTCCTTTATGTATGTCATCTATTAATAATACAGATGAAACATGCAGTGTACATGTATAGCCATATATCTTATCATATGTATATCCCAATATGCAACAATATGTATGTATGTATATAGCCATATCATATATATATCTTTGCTCTGCTGTTTATGTATGCTCCTTATATGTATATATCTATATCATATGTATATATCATCATGCCCAACCTTAGCCTATGGCATAGCCTTCTTCTTTAATATTGTATATAGCAAATGAAATATGCATAATATCTTACCGTATCTATGTAATAATATAGCTTATATTTATCATGTATATCATATATCATGTGCTGTATGTATATATGTAATAATAATAATAGCCACTTAGCATATATACATATATATGCTGCTATACATTCGTCTACTTTCCCGCTTATATATATATAACGCCTATATATCACTATATATATATATATGCTCTTTCTGCCTCGCCTGCCGCCGCCGCCCGCCGCGCCCGCGCCCTTTAATCTTATATCACGTAGGTGTCATACGATGTTAGATAGCTTATTTGTTTAATGAGGTCAGCACTTTTTTATGATGTAGCATATATTTGTCATATGTGTACATATAAAGTCTGATGTAAATACCATTAATCAATAAGATTATGTTTATTCGTAGCGATATCATATATGTATATAGCATATAACGCCAGCACCGCTATATATATATAACCTTGCCGCGCTGTATGCCCACTTGCTGTATAGCATATATGCGCGCCTGCCCGCCCTATATATATATATATTAAAGTCATTTTCGTTTTTGCATTTTATTATGTTATAAGTTTTATGTTATAAGTTATAAGGATTCGTATAATCAATTCTATAAGATATCCGAGATATTATATTATATGCCATATTATGCTAATTGATATCAGATATATACTCAGTATCCCCTTCGATATCAGATCTATCTTGATAATAATGCAGATATATAAATGTCCGTACATATATCAGATTAATATAGTCGACCTGATACAAAACTCATCTTAAGCCATGTACCATGTGGTCAAGTACACAAAAAGTCAGATATAGTGATTGCCGAGCATAACTCCAGGTATACACCAGTTAACAGGGTTTGCACTGTCTTTCAGGCATTAGATATGGAGTTGCTACTAAGTCCCGACAGGTTAAATGAGAATACTGGCAATAAGTGTGGTCTGGGCCACTCTCTTCCACAGGTCTGCCATTCACCGTCGTTAATCATTTGTCTATATTATTTTAAGTAGCCTTAATTGCCTGGGTTGCCACCCCCAGGTACAGTTACCAATGAGTCACCGTTGATGCTATATTTCCATTTTCATAAATTTTTCATTCAAAATATTTTGACCGCAATTTAGGGTTGGTACACACATGTTTGTTTATGTCTCTGCACTATTTATTTGATAATGGTTTTAAGATTCAATTATTCCAACCTCCCCCCTGGATGGTGTGACATGGGAGTCATTAGCTTCTCTGTACTGTGAGTTGACCGCCTTAAGAAATTGTACGGAGCTCGTACTCTGGAGGTCTTCCACACACTTAAGGCCTCTTACCGACATGTTGTTTCTCCTTCTGTAGGTTACTATTTTTACATTATGGTGGTCCATTAAAGATTGTTGCACCCTCCGGTAGTTAAACAGGGTTTTCAACTTTGTGATAGGGGCTCGCACCTCTTGTGTGGATTACGGTTATCTACGAGTAACATGATGACTTGATCGGTGTTTGGAATGGCTAATCTAATCAATAGGTTGTACCCAGTCCCTACATTCCTATAGTTTAAATTTAAGAGACTGTTGCCCCCCAGTAGTTGTTAACATAAGTAGTCACAAACGTTAGATAGAGCACTACATATTTCATTTAAATTTATATTCCTCTATAAACACGTTAACATTTTTTCATTCACTATTAATTCGCACTCGCCGCACATATAATTAGAATCGTTTCCTACGGTTACTAAGGATTGTTTCTAAGTGTAAACGGTTATAGTCGGTTGTGTGACGGTAATGTGATCCATAGTGCACTTGTGCTTCACATTTTGGCACCACTGCAGTGTACAATTTGGACTACTAATGGGTTTACACACGTAAGAAATATCCAGACTTGTTAATTTCTCACTGCTTGACTCGATTTGATATCTCTAAAATGATTCTTAATAGTTCTGTGGTGGGGCGGGTTAACGGATTGGTTGGTCTTTCTCATAGTTTTGTTCTATAGTGTTGTTTATGTACATTTGAGGAGATATAATTTGGAAGTCATAGCTTAGAAATGCTCTAAATAACATAACTTCAGAGAGAACCTCAATGTCATCGGATGCTCATGGTATGGCAAAATCATGGTTTATCAGTGAGAGACTCTGACAGCATTTGGGGAGTTAGGGGATTTAAATATTTTAATATCCTTGGTTGTTACAGACCCATCCCAGAAGTTCAGTACACATGATTTGGACATAGAGGAGGTTTCCAAATAACTGTTCGCATCGGTGCGCCTTATTGATTTAACTAGAATCGGTTTCATATCTCTATATATTTTCATTCGGTTACCATAATCTTTGACACTCTCTCTATATCGGTATTCTGGGTTAATCCTATTTCCTATACCCAGTTCGCGCTAGTCAATTGGGTTTGAACGTTAATCCCGACTGCAGTTTGGACCTACCATTCTTTGTATAGGGACAGATCTAGATGGATTATATATGGTCTTAATAAAAGGGTATATATTAAGCAGACATGTTTGTTTATATATTTCTTCAAACTTCATGGTAATGATTATAACTATCTTTAACCCATTCTGTGTCAATTTAAAGGTATTTTGAGTTATGTGATCCTACTCACCCTATCCATTTAAAGGTTAAATAAGATTTTTTACTCTATTATATAAATTTAAATAACCTAAATTTGAAGGGTTCCAATTAATAAAAAATAGGTATATATACTTAGATTTATATGTTTGATCTCCTTACAGTTTCTAGTATCAGTTATTAACTTTGATTCTGTTAATTTAATTTAAAAATATGATCATTAGTTGTCACCCCCAGTGTAAAAAAAAGTTAACAAGAGTCATACTAAACGTTATATTTAGTATAATGCTTTAATATAATATATTCCAATATTTATTTATATAATTATTTCATTCAAATATTTTTAGACACCTCATATAATATTATATGGATTATGGTTATTATTTTACTGGTAGGTTCCTGTCTATATATTACATGCAGTTTGGGACATAATTTTAGAGAACGTACTATGGTCCTTACTAAAAAAACGTAGACATACATATACAGCTATAATGTTGTTATATTCTTCTTCTATGCAAGGAATAGGAAATTTTAGAAAAAACAGAATTCTTGACCATAGAATATTCACAAGATAAAGAGAAACCTACTCTACAAGGTAAAATAGTTTAGCTTTTACATTTAATTATTTAGGACTTATTATTGAATGAGAGATCTATAACTAAATAAAGGTAAAATTAACTGATTACTGCTTTGATTAGATCAATATGATCAAAGGTAATCTCATTTTCGTCCAGTTGAGTAACCATTATCTATGATATTATAAAGATACGTTGAGTATGGAGCCAAATCCCCACAAGGACATATCAGCAACTTAACTGAAGTTTCATATAGAGTTATACAAACGTTAGATTAGTACTATTACTTTCTATATATTATTCTGATTCTAATAATTTTATTGACCCTAGATTTATAGGATTGTAGGTACTATATAGTTATTTATCATGATAGGTTACCTGATTCTTATAATTAATCATGTCAAGTTTGAACATATATAAATTTTTAGGTGAACGTATAACTATGTGGAAGTTCTTGCATAACTACGTAAGATAATCTATAACATGATTTATATTATAATATCTATCTCTTCTGTAATGATTACTAACTCTGATAAATTCTGCTTAATTAGCATAATAGTTAGTAATTAGAAGAGTTCACAAGATGAAAAGGTTTTATATTAATCATTATATTCAGACCGAAAATTTTTATATTGGTCACAGGTGAGACAGTAGAGCTGACAAATGTTAGGATATATCTTCTAAATAGGTTATACGTTCGTAACTATTATTCATTATAATATTAAATTATATAAAGCACTGTTGCTTTACATCACAGTATAAAAAAGTTACAAAGAAAAAAAGTTTTAAAAATCGCATTTATATTATTAAAATTTCTATATAATTTTCATAATCATAAATATTTTGACACCCCTATAATTTCGTGAGTTGAAATGAACTTTATAGTAAGGATCACTGGTCATATTACATGGCAGTTTGACCATAAATTCTCTCAGTGATAGTATACTATATATGATGAGTCTTTTAAACGACCGATAACGTTCCAGAGTATACGAACAAATTTACTGTTAATGAATTTAAAGATCTTACATTACTTGAGTGGGTCAAATTAAAAGTGTTGTTGCCTCGCCTCCATTTAAAAAAGATTTAAAACATTTAATAACTATAATTATATTTTTTAGGAAGAAAAAATTTTTATAAATAGTATGTAGTTTTAAGAGGATAATACTCAAATTATCAATAAAGTCAGCATATTTTACCAGAATGACATTGGAAGGACGAGTGTATGCATTTGGACCACGTTTTAAAAATGTTTTTGTCCATCCACCCTATACAGGTATATAAGTTAACCAAAGAAGTCTAACGTTGAAAATGTGATTTCTTTTTCCATATTTAATTGGTTCGGTGAATTTGATGGATCGGGAAAAATAATAATAATAATTTATATTGTAGGTTTTCTGTAAAATTTTTACTGTTATTTAATTCTAAATCTTGTTGTAATACGTCACTTGTCCTTAATGTCAGTTTCTGGTAAGCATATTTGACTAATATTTTATGAGACGTATAATAGGTAGGGGTCCCTACCTACTCCACCCCTCACTACCTTATTATAAACACAAGCCAAACTGATAAGAATATATCAGCATAGACTTGTTCGTGCTCATATTCGTTATCAGAGAGTTCGAACTCCTAACATTTAATTGGCTCACACTTAGGTAATTGGTTGATGTTCACTCAGGATATTGAAAAAGTTAAGCTTTTAACCCTGTATATAATATATATACAGGACCTAATGTGAGTTCCACACAGGGTTACCAGGTAATAAATAATTACTCGATCATGCAAGAGATCAAAACAACCATAAGGAGCGTTCCATGATGGTGCTGGAGCAAAGGAAAAAAATCTATGTTATCTTTGTAAAAGCTAGTTAGAGAACTGCGAGTGTTGTCCCCTCATGTAAAAAGGAATCTTAACAGAGTCACAACGTTGATGCCTTATTCCAATTTTCATATTGTCATTCCAAATATTTTTCGACCGTCGCCACAAATGATGCTTCGGTTTTGTACCTTCCGTTTCATATAGCAATCATGTCATTAACCTCACAATGTTCATGACTATAATTTTCTTCAAAAGAGCACGTTACTATGGGTTGAATTCTTAACCTCAAAGTTAAATAAGAATTAGTAGCAATATTAGTCTTAGTACCATTAGTCGTTTCTCACTATGTGTGTTATACTGCTAATACCTTAAATTGATTTCTTACCATTCTGTTGGTCAATTATTAAGATTGTTGCCCATCAGTTGTAAAAGTTAAGGCTTTATTACTTTCATTTTTCAAGGACCTAAATTTGAAATCATACGATTAAATATATACTGTTTCTATTAGCAAAATCTTTCAATAGGTCCCCGTCGTACATAAACTTATAACTTCTAAAATTAAGACTGTTGCCGCATCTCCATGGTTATAAAGTTACCTACTTATAAAAGCCACAAACTCGGTTTGTTTGCTTATATATTAATTTCAATTTTATAATTTTTCATTCATATTATTATGACCTCTCCTAATTTTAGGTTGGTCCTTATTCAAGTAGATCACTGTGTCTTTTACAAAAATTGAACAGTTTCTTGAAGCATGCAAATGATTAGCGGCGGATACGCTGGCGTTATTAAAAAAGAAACACATGAAACAATGGGAGATACGCTTCTTACCAATGTGTAATGAATACTATTCTTCAACATTCTGTGGTCAAAATTAAGATTGTTGCCCCTTAGGTAAAAAGATAAAGTTATTGTACTTAAAAATTTCAAGAGAACCTAATTTTGAGTACACAACGATGTTTAAATGCAGGTAAATAATTAATAGGATAAACGTGATTTTTGGATCTCTTCATATAATAGGTAACACCCGTCGTAACATTTCTATATTTAAATTGTTTATAGGAACTGTTGTCGCTCCTCAGAGGTTAATCAAAATAGTTGAACAGAAGCACTACCTACGTTTTTGATGGTCTCAGTATAAAGAATATTCCCAAAATTTTACATATTTCATATGCATGTATTTTGTGTTAAACCCTTAGAATAATATTTTAGGATTGGTACTTTTTCAAAGTTCAGGTTCAACTGGGTCTTAACATCAATGGTAGTTTGACATAAATTTTAGGAACGTACTGTGGCGTCTTACCAAACAAAACGGTAGAAATATACAGACATGTCTGTTCTTCTTCCTGTATGATACTATCTTAACTTCTGTGGTCAATTAAAGATTGTTGCCTCCTAGGAAAAGTTAAAAGGTTTTTACTTAAATATGGAGGGATCCTTAGTAAATTTATGATTCATGACTACAAAGAGAGAGTAATATATACCTGATACAAGATCTGTGGACCCTCCTGTTGACTAGATAGGTTCTTCTCACCGGCGAGTACAGCTTTCCTATAGTTGTAATATTTAATAATGTACTTCGATAGCCACCACCTCCAGTTCCATACAAGAGTCACCCACCGAACCGTTGTTTTTAAGCTCAAATTTGATCTTCCAGATCTTTATCTACTTACTTTTCATTCAATAATTAAACTTAGATCCGTTAATAGTTGGAAGTTACTTTTCAGTTTGACATAATTCCTAAGGACTAGTATCTTAATGGGTTACAATGCCCGTTTGAGAATTTTATTACAACCAAATGCTTTTGAGCTGTTCTTCTTCCCTGAGGTTTTGAAGTCTAAATCTTACACTTCTTTGGGTTCCCAATTAATTTAAAATGCAAATTTGTATGAATCTCCTACCGGCACGGTAAAAGTTCAGAAAAGGGTTTTTCTACCTGCTAAAAAATTTCAAGAGTGAACCTAAATTTGAAATCAATAACTAAAAGACAGGCAGATTTTAATAGGTACTATATGTCATGGTTGGGTCTCTGGCGGTGATGTGTTAAGTATCGGTAGACGCCTATCGTATACATTCTATAGAAATTTAAGATTTAAGACTCTAGATTGCCCCCCAGCTAGTTAAGAGTCCACAAGTGATGCTAATAACTTTACCTAAAATTGTTCAATAATTTTCAATTTTAAATTTTTGACTTAGCCATTTAGGTTGGTCTTTTCAAGTAGGTCATGCTTATACATCATGCAGTTTGACAATAAATTTAGACGTACTATGGGTTTAATAAAAAGGAGGAATAATACAAGAACATATGGAAATTTTAATGCTAGATGTGATGGACTATAATATTTCATTAGTTTCAAACCTTAAAAAAAATATTGTTTGCCCCTCATGTTCGTTATAAAAGTTAAAAAAGAATTTACTTAAAAATTTTGCATAGGGAGAACCTAATTTGAGGTCTCGGCGTAAAGGGTTAATATCACTTTATGAATTTTTAGTAGTAAATTGAATTGTTCGATCTTTCAAGCGTTAGAGAATTACCAGGAGCAGATAAGACATCTGTTTAATTTAAAAGAACTGTTGTGGCCGCCCACAGGGATAAAAGTCTAACGCATCAAGAAGTACACACGTGATGCTAAAAATATCAATTATTTAATATTTTCATTCAAAACTATCAGTTTGTAACACTTTCTCTCCCTTTATGTATCGTCATGGGTTGGTTACTTTTCTGTAAGGTACTGATCTATAATCATTTGAGTTGAACATAAATTCTTGGGACCGTATCTGATTGGTGTACTCATACCAAAAAAACGTAAAATAATAACAGCAATGATTAATGGTTTTTTACTTCTTCTGTATGTATTACTCTACGTAATACAGATTACTCTTATGGGAATCTAATTATTATCATGTGATGATGTTGAAAACTAGTAAGTTAATATGCTTTTAAAATTTTATAAGTTTCAAACAATTATTTCACAATTACATATAAATAAAAAGTGTAAATATACATACTGAATATATGTTGGATTCTCTTCATATAGGTTACCCGTCTAACATTTATTAATTTAAATTTAAACGTACTAGTTGCTACCCCATGGATAAAACGGTTCAAAGAGTCACAAACGTTATATGATGCTTATAATTCCATTTTTACTATATTTTTTCAATTTATTATTATTATTGACCATATTTAAGGTTATTGGTAACTTTATCACGTAAGGTCACTGTCTATATATTAATGTATATATATATAGTATATTACATTCAATTTCATTTTATGACAAATAAAATTTTTAGGACGTACTTAATGGGTCTCTTAACAAAAAACTCGTAGAAACTAATATAACAGAACATGTTAGTTTCTCTTTTTAGTTATGAAATACTATAATATACATTACTGTGGTCAAAATTCAAAGGAAATTGTTGCCCTTTAAGGTTAAAAGTTTAAAAAGGTTTTACGTTAAATTAATTTAATTAATAATTTGATCAATACTCATAAAAAGGTAATATATACTGATATGTTTTGATGCTCTCAGTAGAGTCACCGTGTTCCGTACAATTGCGATATGGTAAATGATCACATAGCTAAGCGCACCCCACGTAAAAGTTAGCAGGTCACCAAACGTTGATGCTATAGTTCTAATTTTCATATTTTCATTCAAATTTTTGACCAATATTTAGGTTGGATACTTTTCCCAGTTGTGTCACTGTTCTTATATCATGGCGTTTGATAATTTTAGGACGTACTCATGTCGGTCTTACATAAAAAAACGTAGAATATACAGACATGTAGTTTCCTCTTCTTATGATACTACCCTTGTAAAGCTTTCATTCCACTTATATTAAAAGATTTGTTGCCCCTCAGGTAAAGTTAAAAGTTTTTATTAAAAATTCAGACCTAATTCAAGATTAACTATTTACCTATATAAGAAGGCATACAAATTAATTAAACTATATTTTGTGATCTCTTGATATATGGTTACCGGTCTTGTAGCTAATATCTCACTATTACTTTATTGACTGTATCTGTCCCCAGGTATATAAAAGTTAGCGAAGAGTCCCACAAACGTTAATCGCTATATCGCAATTTTCCAGTAATTTTCTCAGTCAATATATTATTGAGAGTACACCTAATATTTAAGTTTGGTACTGTCAGTAGGTAATATCACTGTCTTACATCATGTATAAGTCAAAATCGATTAAAATTTTTTTTAGAGACGTACTGAGACGTACTATGGGTCTTAACAAAAAAACGTAGAAATATAACAAGAACAATGTATGGTTTCTCTTCAATGTATGATACTATCTTTACATTCTGTGGGTTCAAAATTAAAAGATTGTTATGCCTCCTACATTAAAAAAAGTTAAAATAGGTTTTACTCTTTAAATTCAGGAACTAAAATTGATCATACTAAAAGATACATAGTACTGATATGGTTGGTTAATTATCTTCAAAGTAGGAGTTACACCTCGTACATTCTAATACGTTTGAAAATATTATAACAAGACACACTTGACACCCCAGGATGAAAGAGTTAGCACAGCAGTACACTAACGTTGATTTGTCTTAAATATTTCCAATTTTCATATGTTTCATTCATATTTTGACCCATATTTAGGTTGGTACTTTTCATCAGGTCGACATAAATTTTTAGGACGTACTATGGGTTTACAGACTAAACGTAGAATTACAGACATGTTGTTTCTCCTCTGGAGGTTACTATCTTACTTCTTTGTCCAATGTAAGATTGTTTGGTATTTACATTTCAGTAGACATGTCAAAAAGATTTAAAAAAAAGGATATTATACCTTAAATTTTTCAGGTTACCAAATTTGGAAATCAGACTAAAAGGTATATATAACTAATAATGATCAAGGAATTCTCTTTAATAGTCACTTCGTACATTCTATATTAAATTTAAAGACTGTTGCCCCCAGCTAAAAAGTTACAAGAGTTCGACTTAAAACTTGAAAACCTTAATATTTCCGAATTTTTACAAATATTTTACAATTTGAATTTTAGGAGACCGAATAACTTTTTTCGTACTAGTTTCAGTAAGGTCAACTGTCTTAGATCATGCAGTTTGTGACTCAATAAATTTTACGGACGTAACTATGAGGTCTTAACATATAAAAACGTATAATATAAGACATGTTGTTTCTCTTCTGTATGTAACTATCTTACATTATGTGGTCAATTAAAGATTGAGTATGCCCTCATTTTAAAGTTAAAAAAGATTTAACTTAGAATTATCTAGACGAATGTAATTTTGAGAATCCAAAAACTAAAGAAAAGGTAAATATACCTACTGATATTTGTTCGTAAATATTCTTTTTCATTGTAATGTTCATCCTTTGTGATCGTACAATTTCTTGTATTTTATTAATTGAATTAATTAGGATCAAATAAAAATCCTGAAATGTTCAATCATATTTTAAGTTTATATCATAGTGAGTCTACATTTCACTTTATCTTTCAATTTTCCAATTTACTTTCTTTAATTTATATTTGTTCATTATCAAAATATTTTGATCTCTCCTATTATTTTAAGAGTTTGGTACTTCTGTAAGGGAAATTTCACTTGTCTTTTATTAATCAATCAGCCTATGCTCTGATCGACTACAATTTTTTTAAGGACGTAACTATGGGTTACCAAAAAAAAAACGTAGAAATACTACCAGCATCGTTGCCTTCTCTTCTGTCGGATCGATATCGAGTGACTGAGCTATTAAAATCACCATCATCTTTTGGTCCACAAAATTATTTTAATAGTTATTTAACTAATATCAGGTGGTCAAAAATTATTTAAAGAAATATTTTAACTTCTTTACTTTAATTTCAGTTAACACTCATTGATGATCATAATTTCCACCTAAAAGGTCTATTCATAACCTGCTAATTTTTGTGATACTTCATTCATATATAAGGTATAAATTCCGAGAGTATTGTTCATTATAATAACAGTTAAACTCACTGGGTTAAGATACTGGTTGCCCACCCACAAATGAGTAATCAGTTACATATGAACCGCTGTCCCAACTATGATTGTATTTCAGCTTCTATTAATCACATTATTATTTACATAAAAATATATTTTCAATTCTCATAAATAAATTATTTATATTATGGCCATATAACTTTATTACAGTGTATTGTGATTACATTTTACATGAGGTAGTGAGTCCCTGGTCCTTACATATGTATAGCTTAGCCCTATGACAATATATATTAGGACTACTTAATGAGTGCTCTTTCCAAAAAATAAAAATACGTAAGGTATTATACATGACTAGTGTTATGTTTCATCTTTTTGATAATGAATTACTATAATTAATTATTTACTGTTGATCAATAATTAAGGATTGTTTGACCCATCATAGATTACAATCAAGTTATATAGGTTTATACCTTACATATATTCTTCAAGGACCTATTTGATACTATCCTACGTCACGTATACTATTTCTGCTATATATTGGTAATCTACTTCCATATTGAGTCACCGTCGTTAGCAATTCTATTTATTTAGACATGATTGCGCACTCCCCAGGTAGCAAGAGTATCAGGTCCGAGAACGGTATTTGGAATATGATATATTAGATTGCGATTTTCAATGTCCACCCCGATATTTCTCTCAGCAATACCTCACATATTTAGGGTTGGTAACTTTTCAGTAGGTCACTGAGTCTTATATTGCAGTTTGAAATTTTTAGCACGTTACTTATGTGGTATTACACAAACACGAAAACGTAGAATTAAAAGACAATGTAGTTATCTCTCTGTACTGAAGATACTATCTTGAACAGTTCTCTGGGTACGATGAAAATAGATTGTATAGACTTTCCTTAAGGTAGATAATAAAGTTAAACTTTTTACTTAACATATCAAAACCTGCAAAATATTTGTAGTCAAATAATTTCTCAAACATGAATATATGTAATACTTGTACATTTATTGACTTGAGATCTTTCAAATAGGTCACCGTACAGTCCACATACATGAATGTTAAATTATTAAATAATGTATATCACTTGCATTGCCCACCAGGTAAAAAAAGTTACAAAGAGTCACAACGTTGATGTGATATAATTACCATAAAAAATTTTATTTAATTACTTTACACATCTTCAAAATATTTGACCACATATTTAGGTTTGGTACTTATTCAGTGGTCACTGTCTTATATCATGCAGTTTGACCTAAAATTTTCAAGACATACTATGGTCCTACAAAAAAAACGTAGAATATTACAGACACACTAGCTGTGTTGCGTTCCGCCGCTCTGGTGATAGGATACTCATGTTACTATTCTTCTTAGTTGGTTCCAATCTAAAGACTATTGTTTAGCAACCCCAAGTTGTAAAAAAGTTAATAAAGGTTATTTAACTTAAAATTTTAAAGAAACCTAAATTATTTGCTCAATCAATTAAACTAAAAGGTATATAGATATACTGATATTGTTGGAATTCTATCAGTAGGTCTCAACAGTCGTAACATTCTATTATTAATTAATACCTGTTGCCCACCAGGTAAAAAATGATTACAATGAGTCACAACGTTGAAATTGACTTATATAATATATTCCAATTTCCATATTTTTCATTCAAATATTTATTGAACGTTTTTTTTAGGTTGGTACTTTCAGTTGGTCACTGTCTTATATCATGCAGTTTTGAAACTAAATTTTTTTAAGGACGTTACTATGAGTGGAGTTACTTATACATAAAATAACGTAAGATAATTACAATAGTCATGATTGTTTCCTACTCTGTATGATATACTATTATTAATTTACTGTTTGTAAATTAAAGATTTGTTGGCCCCACTTAGTGTATAAATAGTTAAATAGGTTTTACTATAATTTATCAGTGAGTACACTCTAATTTGTATCATAATCACTTAACAAAGGTAAAATATACTGTGAGATAATGTTGGATCTCTTCATAGAGAGTTTACCGTGTACGTAACATTTACTATATTAAATTTTAATAAGAACTGTTTGGCCACAACCAGGTAAAAGGTTACAGAGGTCACTAAAACGTTTTTGTATTTTATATTCCAATTTTCATAATTTCATTATTCAAATTTAATAGGTCTCGACCTAATTAGTTTTATGGTTTGGTACTTTTTGCAGTAGGTCAATTGGTTTACAAAAATAATTAATTGGTTATGAAATTTATTGACAATCTAAATTGGGACCTTCAAGGGACGTAGTGTGGGTCTTACCAAACAAAACTAGGAATATACAAAGGACATGTTGTGTTCCATACTGTATCATGTTGAAATGAATATCGTTATCTTACATTCTACAGAGATCTAAAATATTCAGAGAATATCTCGTTGCCCCGTCAGGATACAAAGTTAAAAGGTTTTACTTTAATTTCAAGGACCTATATGATGTAGAGAACATAACGCTAAAGAGTAAATATCACCTACTGATAATAGTGCATTAGGGTCTCTTCGAAAAATAGGCCCAGAGTCGATGACAAATAATCTTAATATTATTCAAAATTTAGGAGAACTGTTACGATCCCCGTGCCTTACAGGGGTAAAAAGTGTGCTCAAAGAAAGTCACAGCAACGTTGACCATGCTACAAATTTCCAAATTTCTCACTAGATATTTCTTTCCTAAATTCACACCACTATATTGACCCAGCTAATTTATAATAATAGTTTCGGAATGACTTTTCCAAAGTTTTGACATAATAATTTTAGGAACGTAACTATGGGGATGAGTTGTAACAAAAAGCACAAGGTACGAGAAAATATATTCAGACAGTTGTCATCTCTTCTGGACAGATTACCATAATTCTACTCATATTAGTGGTCAAAATTTAAACTGATTTGTGTTGGCCGAAACCGCAAGAAGTAGAACAATAATAAAAACAAAGGTTTTTTGTATCATTTCATGGTCCTGACTGTTATCAATACTAGGTCAATGTTGCATACCCAACTAAGTTGAAATTTGGATCTCTTTAATCGGTCCTTCGCTATGTCCTAATCAAAAACTAATTAGAAGATTCTTGAATTCACCTCCTCACCCAGGTTAAAAAAGTTACAGAAGTCCACGTTTGAGCTATATTCCAATTTTCATGATTTCAATCAAATATTTTGACCATATTTAGGATGGTACTTTTCAGTAAGGTCACTGTCTTATATCATGCAGTTTGACATAAATTTTTAGGAAGTACTATGGGTCTTAACAAAAAAAAAACGTAGAATATACCGACATGTTGTTTCTCTTGCTGTATGATACTTCTTACCATTCTGGTGTCTATAAAGATTGTTTTTGCCCCACCCCCCCCACTGGTATTTCGAGATTGACATTTTTGGTCCCAGGTTACAAAAGGGTTAAAGAGTTTTAAACTCTTAAATATTTATAGTGAGCCTACAATTTCATTGGAGGTCAAACTAAATAAGAGTAAGCTTTATATGAAACTGGAGATGCATGTTTCGATCTCTTCAATAAGGTCACCTGTCGTACTATTCTGTATTAAATTTAAAGACTGTTGGCCCAATTTGGTTGTGGCCTGGTAATACGACGTTCACAACCAGAGTCAACAACGTTGAATGCTTAAGATATTCCGGAAACTATTTTATAACATTTCCATTCAACATTATTTGGTACACTAATCATTTAATTATTTAGTATTCAATCTGTGTTCCACTGTCTCTATTATACATCTCTGCGCACGTCTCTCGCACGTATATACCGATCATCTTAGAGTAAGGAGTCTATATTAAAAAAAACGTCAAATAGACATGACATGTTGGGTTTCATTCTTCTGTTTGTATTGATTACTTTGGACCATCCTTGTACCATTCCCCTGAGGTCCAAGATTGATTGGTGTGTTTGACCCCTAACCACGGATATAAGATCGTTAAACACGCGGGTTTATTACCCCTTAAAATTTCAGGACCCTTAATTTGACAGATCTCTGGGCTCAGAATGCGTAGCCAAAATTAATAAACTCCAGGAGTATATTATTTCTGTTTCTTTTATTGTTTTACCCGGTCGTATTCTCTATTTAAAATTTAAAGACCTCCAGTCTGAGCTCACGCCCTATACACTACGGTGGAAAACTAGGTTACAAGCCAGAGTACAGAGATGATTTATTATACAAAGGCCCGCGGGTCAAATCCGGCCCTTCGCATCTTTCCATCAGCCCAGCTGAGCTGAAATTCGACATTAAATGGATTAGTAAATCTTTTCAAGTAGGTCAGTGAGTCTTATATCGACTAGGGCGTTTTGACATAAACCTTTTACGGAAGTGAAACTACTACGAGACGTTGTTAACGCAAAATCACAAAAATATAGATAGTATACAGACTTGTTCTACCATTCTCTTCTGATGTATCGATACTTACTTCTGTTTATGATAATTACCTTGTTGCTCTACATAACTCTTTAAAAGATTGTTGCAGCTCTCAGGGTATATAATAAAGAGGTGTAGATATCAGTGTTTTTACTTAAAAATTTCAGGACCTAAGAATGAAGAACTGTTCTTACTGAAAAGCGGAGTAAATCAATATCACTTCTGTGCAATATGGTTCCTCGGGATCTCCCTTCCAACTAAGGGGCCCCGTCGGTACCCATATCTATCCTTAACACTATTAAATATTTCATCTGGAGCCTGTATTTTGCTCCTTACACAATAGTAATGAAAAAGTTTAGGAAAAGAAGTCACTCTAAAACCCGTTGATATGCCAATATTAGCATAATCCAGAATAATTATATATTACATATAAGCCTTTCTTCTTGGTCCTATCTATAACTACTTTAAATTTGACCGCACATTATTTTATTGGGGGGTTTGTGATACCTTTTCAGTAAGTGCTCACTTGTCGGAATATACTAACGGCGTTCTTAAATGAGCCAGTTTGAATATTAGATACGTAACCATATGGGGCCTGTTTAATCAAATATAAAAACAAACCCGACGAGTAGAAAATATCAAGACCTGCTCCTGATTATCTGAGCCTTTGAGAGCGTTACTGGTTGACATCCCTGTGGAGTCTGGATTAATTTAGAGGATTGGTTGCCTTGGAAATACTTGTGATGGGGTAAAATGTTCTGGCATGCATTTTAAAAATGCGAATTTTCACGTTACTTATAAATCTACTGAGTACTTTTGAGGCCGAATACATGAAACAGGTAATATAACTACTGGACTGTGTTGCGATCTCGTTGTCACGTAAGGTCATCGGATGTCGTACATCCTATGTTCATAAATGTAAATATGGTACCCGTCCTTGAGTCTCTGGTCCGTAAATAAAATTGTTACCAACGAGTACCAATCGTGTGAGAGCAATGAGGGCTCATATCCCAATTTCATGTTTCTGTTGCATATTTTTCAGCACCATTTCTAATATATCAAACCTTATGTCACAGGGTTGGCTTTTCTATATGAGATCTTATATAATACAGTCGAGCAGTTTGACAATTAAACTGTTAGGACGGTATATGTGGGTCTTCAAAATAAAAATACGTAGAACTATACAGACCATGTTGTCTTATTCGTTTACAAAGTGGAGTATGGACTAACTATCTTAGATTCGAATTCTTTAGAGATCAAACATATTTAAAAAGGATATATTTGGCTCCCCTTGAAGTGGAAATACAAAGTTAAAAAAGGTTTTGTATATAAAATCTTTAAATTTCCAAATGATACCTAAAACATCACCAGCGAACTTAATATTAATAAACTACTGGCAAACATGACCGAATATTTAGGATGCATTGTTTTAGATCTATTCAATGAACGAAGAATAAAAGCACCGGCTCATACATTTAACATATTTGACACTTTTTCAACAGGAGACCTGTCTGTACCCTCAGTAGAACTCAATTTTCAAGGTCAACAAACGTTGAATGGCTAATATTAAATTTTCAAAAATATTTATCAATTCAATCACCTTTTGACCCATAGTGTTGGTTGTGTACGCTTGTTGTCAGTAGGTCACTGTCTTAATATCATGCAGTTCTGCCAAAATTTAAGGAAGCTACTATGGGGTGTTAACTATAAAAAACGTATAATAATATTCTGACCAAGATACATCGTTGTGTTTCTTCATTCTTGGTATGATAACATCTTACAGTCCGTGGTTAACCTTTATAAGATTGTCCCGGAACATCCGTTAAAATATAGAAATAATCCTCAAATTTCTTCAACACAAGTTTGAAAAAAGCCGGTGATTATCAAACTAAAAGAAACGAACTTTTTGGCAAGTCGGTAGAATATCTTGGAAAAGGGCACCGCCGTACAGTCTAATAGTAAATTTAAAAGACTTGGATATCGTAATCATTAAAATTTAGCTACGTAATAGAAGATCATACATATATCGTTATATCTATATTCCATATTTTCATATTTTTCATTTCATATATATTTTTTGGAGAAACCAACATATAATCATATTTAGGTTGGTACTATTTAGTTGGTCAAATTATAGGGTTTATTATTCATGGGCAAATTTAAATTATAAAAAATGTTTATATTAATTTATGGTACACAAAATAAATTAGTTTAGGCACAATATTATGGGTCTTACTATAAAAATTAAACTGATAGAATATACATACAGATGCATTGTTTTCACTTCTGTACAATGATACTATCTTTACCTTTGAGATGGTCCAAGATTGAAGGATGGAAAAAATTTGGTTGCACCACCTACTATAGGTTACAGATTATTTTGCGAAGTATTATAACTTTAAAAGTTTCAGCCAGGCACTTACTTTTGATCCCATGCCTCAGGTAATATATATCCTGATAATGTTTGGAATTCAATACAATGGATATGATTACATCACAACGAGTCTGTAACCTCAATTGTCTATGCCTCTTAAGTTTAAAACGACTGTTGCCACGCACCCGACCAGAGGATCACATAGTTACAAGAGGTCCTCCCACGTTGTATAGCTTCATATTTCCCCATTCCTATTTAAGTTACTTATTTTATCCATTCCCCAAAAATATAATTGTAACCCAATATATGTTCTAGGCTTTGGTTAACTTTTTTCAGTTGGTCATGTCTTATACCATATGCAAGTTTTTGACATAGTAGATTTTAAGTTAGGCGTACTATGGTCTTACAAAAAAAACGTAGAATATACAGACAGATGTATAGTTGGTCCTTCCTGTGAATCAGTGTTAATCTATCTATACAGAAGTTTCTTGTGGTCGCAAAATATAAAGATTGTTTGCCCACCTCAGGTAAAAAGATTTAGAAAGGTTGTTTTACACACTATCAAGAATTTCGAAATTAAAAATTTCTGAGTAAGTCATACTAAATAAGTAACTGAATCGGAAATATGAAGCCAGGCAATAGGTTACGTCGTATACTTCCTATATTAAATTTAAAGACTGTTGTCCTCCAGGTAAAAAGTTACAAGAGTCAACGTTGATGCTTATTCCAATTTTTCATATTTTCATTCAATATTGACCTATATTAAGGCTTGGTAAATTGCATTTACAGCACAGAACAACTGTAGTCTTTCAACATCATTGTAGTTTAGAACACTATAAGTTCCTTAGGACTGTACTTGTATGGTGTCAATTATATCAAATAAACAATAAAAACTGGTATAAATATTACAGAACATGTTCGTTCCTACTGCTGTTAGAGATCCAAAAAAATATAATCTTAAAAGAGTTGGATTTCAAGTTAATGTAAATAATGTATTAAATATAGAGGTGTTAAAAACTTAAAATTCATCCATTTGCATTAAATTTGAAAATAACATGAAGTAAAGAGTCAATAATACTATGATTGTTGCGACTCTCTTCCAATAGGTCGCGTCTACGATTCTACTTATTAGGGATTTAAAAGGACTGTTCCCCCCATATGAGAGGTTCAAGAGTAGCACTACAGGTCTGATGCTTAAGAATATTCCTCAATTTTCATAATTTTCCATTCTCAAGTATAATTAATTTGACCTATCTATTCGGATTGGAGTATTCTTATTCAGTTTGGACATAATTCCTTTAGGAGTCACTATGGTACTTTACTAACACTCAAAGAAAAAACGCTAGATATACCAGCACTGTGTGTTTGTCATGCATCTTCTGGGGTTACTATCTTACCATAAATCTGGTCAAATAAAGATTGTTGCCCCGCAAGGTAAAAAGTGTAAAAGGTTTTTTTAACTTAAGCTATCAGACTTATTTTGTATTCATAGCACAAAGTATAACATAATAACATTGTGTTCGATTTATAAGATTGGATATCTTGAATAGGTATGTTACGCATTCGTTATGTTAAAAGGCGTTTTACTTAAATTCTCAAGGAACCTAACTTTGAGTCATACCTAAAACGGTAATAATCATAACTGGATATGTTGGTCTCTTCATAGGGCAACCCGTCGTACATAGTAAATTATAGGTTTGTGTAGAACTAATTTTGGGAGATTAACAGAGATCAATTGGTTTTGCCCCAGTAAAAAGTTAAGAGTCACAACGTTGATGCTATATTTCCAATTTTTTTATCAGATTCACAAAATTCTAATATTTTGAATAACCTCACCATCTTGTGTGATGGTGTGGTACTTGTTGTGTTTGGCGATAATTGGAATTTCCATTACTTAAATAATGAATGTATAAATCACTCCACAAATTCGTTGAAGTTTGTTCAGACATTTTCAATTATAAGCCATAAAATAAAACAGTAGAAATTATCTTAACAATAGCATCCATTTGTTTCTCTGTCTGGAGGTTACATCTCACACTTTCTGGTATGGATCAAAAATATCAAATATTGGTTGTGTGATTGCATCTCTTCTTGCAAAACTGTTGAGTCTGTTCGGGTACATGTCCGAAATCTGACTGGACAGAACTTGGAGCCATCTAGCTAGGTAATATATACGGTTATGGATTGGATTCTCCGTTCAGCATAGGTCACCGTATCCCGTACTACCTAATATTAAAAGTTAAAAAAGACATGGTTTAGCACTTTCATGCTCGCGTAATAAAATGAGTATAACAGAAGCTTCACCTGAACAGTTGATTGGACAAGTGGACCTATAAAACTAACTTCCCAACATTCTTCAGTAATTCTGTTTTGACAAAATCAAAATATATTATTTGAGAGAGGCCATATTGTAAGGTATGCAGTATTTTTTCCAGGTAGGTCAAACATGTGTTCATATTTATATCAATGGCCGTTTGACATAATTATTAAAGACGTAAATACGGGATCTTCCAAAAAAAAAACCGTTATGTAACATAATTTTCGATTGATCACTATGTTGTTTCTCTCTGCTGCTCTCGCGTATAGGTATTATCTATATCCATGTAAATCCCATGTTTTGGGGTCCAAACTTGGTAAAGAATTGATGATATGTTCTGAATCCTTATCTAGGTAAAGTTAAGGTTTTACCTTAAATTACCCTCCCCTCAGGAACTCCTAATTTGAAGTCATACTAAAAAGGTAAAAAACAATAACTGAATCTGTATGGACTATCTCTATTCCAAATTGGTTACTGCCACAAATGAGTCCGTACTCATTTGGTGTATCTAGTAATATTAAAACATTTTAAGAAGACTGTTGCCCCCAGGTAAAAGTTACAAGAGTCAGACGTTGATGCTATTTTATAAAATTTGTTCTAATCTTTCAATTCAAATATTTTTGACCCATATTTGAGGTTGGGTACTTTATAGTAGGTCACTGTCTTACATCATGTAGTCTCTGACACTTAATGACTTTTAGGACGTACTCATTTAATTGGGTCTTACAGAAAAAACCGTAGAATATCGGCGGTTTCTCTTGACGTGGTTGTAACTACTGAGCCTTAAAGCTATTACTTGATGTGACAAATAGATAATTATGTTTGCCTATACCTCATAGGTTAAAAAAGTTATAAAGGTTTATTCTATAAATTTATCAGGGACACTTAAATTTGAATCCAATTACTATAACGGTGAATATATACCTAGATATGTTTGTAGATCTCTTCAAATGGTCTACAACGTCGTAAATTCTATATTAAATTTTAATAAGACTGTTCGCTCACCCAGGCAAAACGTTTATACAATAAGTAGATCACAAACTGTTAGATTACGCTATCTTTAAAATTTTTCATATTTTCATTAAAAAATATTTATTGACCTCCAATACGACCAAACAAATAAATTTACTACGTCAAGTAAGAGTCAACTGTCTTATAGTCATTGCAATTTGGACATATATAAATTTTCATTTATACCAAAGTGGATCTTTATAAAAAAAATAACGTAGAATATACTGAGACATTGCACTGGTTTCTCTTTATGTATATTGAATACTGATAACTCTATATACATTCTGTGGTCAAATATTAAAGGTTAAGTAGCCCCTTCACAGGTAAAAGATAAAAGTTTTACTTATAAATTTTCAAGACCTATTTGAATCATACTAAAAGGTAATTAAATATATTACTGATATGTTGGATCTCTTCAAATTGTCACTGTTGTACATTCACTATAAAATTAAAAGACTGTTGCCCCCGAGGTGAAAAGTTAAAACGAGATCCACAAACTGAGAATTTATGAATATGAGCTATATTTATTTTCACAAAGTAGATTTTATTCAAAATATTTTCTGCTCATGAAAAGAGTTAGTTTCAATTTTCAGATTGCAATTTATCTATACTGTCTTGATATCATGGCTCAGATTTATGACATATAAATATTTCTAGGAACGTACCTAGGGGTCATTAACGAAAAAACGTAGAATATACAGCACTGTTGTTTTTCTTGGAACTCAATTTTATCGTATATTTACATTACTGTGGTCAAATTAAAGATTGTATCCTTGCCCCTTTGGTAACTCGTTAAGATGCTTTCACATCAACAATTATTTATTATTATTTCATTTTATTATTATTATTATAATTAAGCAATGATTATAATTAATGGGAAAATTCTTATTGATAAAATGACCATTAACAGTCGTAATTATATTTAAAAATCATTAAATTAAAAACGAAAATGGTAATTTAATGCCACTACTCTTAATTAAGGATATTGGAATTAAATCTTAAACCTGATTGTGTTGTTGTTGTTGTTTCTCAATTCGTGAGAGTCTTGCCCTTTAATGGTGAGAAAACGAAATGATAAGATTAGGTCTTTTATTATCCACAAATCGATCTTAAAACTCGTAAAATCGGGCATGCATCGGCTATCAAT
>JABUQX010050344.1:55000-57500 GCA_015478945.1 Trachelipus rathkii
TATATATTTTTATATATATATTATATATATTAATATATATATATAAAGTTACCCTTTATTTAGTTCATTATAGGTAATAAATCGAAAAGGTATATGAAAGGTCATCCCTTTCACCAGGATGAACGATTTCTCTGTATTTAAGATGTAAAACCACAGGAAACTTTAATTAACAATAAAAAAGTTATTATTTAAAACATTTTCGTATAATTTGAATTTATTTTATTATAATCCAATATTATTTATTGCATAGGTGCAAAATTGAACAATTCAGATATAAAAATTCATTCGGTATTTTGGATCTATAAATAGTTCGAATTGGTACCAGTACCTCGAGGTTCGAAATACGATACAGTACCGCTCGATTGTTGTAACTATATCGCCTCTTAATAATAATCGGAAGGAGGCGTTTCTCATTAATTTCTGAGATGGGCGTTGCCCTTTATTTAACTAACGCCTTACCCTTCAGGTATAATAAGGAGTCAATCATAGATCTATTCTTTTACTTGTCCATATTTCGCTTTCCTCTGAGACAGATCGATTAATGTTAATGCAGTTACAGTAATTTTTTGTTTGTTTCCTCTTTGTTCCCTGCAATAGATCTGAAATTGGAGGCGACTTAATCTTATTGGTTGATACCTTAATTAAAACATTTGTTATGCAGATTTATGGCTAGTAACTATATATATATATTATATATATTATATATAATATATATATATATATATATATATAGTATATATATATATATATATATATATATATATATATATATATATATATATATATATATATATGTGTGATTGTATACATGTTATAGAATGTCCTATTCCTTTCATGTCATATGTTGTATTTGGCGCCCAATAACCTATTTGAAAAATGAGTCTATATTTATTATGACTTTAATAGGCTCTTAAGCCGTGAGAGTTTTTGAAATTCAATTTATTATAGTTATGTTCTATCATGTTTACATTTGATGTTTATAATGATGAAAAATACTTTTGTTTCGGGATTAGAAACCAGTAATATGTTTGCCTCTCTGTGAGGAACGACTTCTGTACCACTTTAATGATCGTCATTTTTTAAAGCAAATCTATTTGATTATACTTCATATATATGTTTAGTGTTGATTGTACTTTATTATTTTTAAAAGAATTTGTTTACAATTTATTAGGAATCGATTTCACGCATCAATAGAGGTCAATCTTGATGGCCTTATAGAGCAAATATAGAAGACGTGTAGCCTGTTTTAAGCGACAAAATAACAACAACAAAAACAACAACAACAAGATGAGCAACAGGTGATCCAACTTTTGTTATCCTTTTAAAGTGAAAGACGACGAATCTTTCTCTCAATTCTCATTTTCAAGTTACGCCCAAATCGCTTCATAGTATCTGTAATCCTTCGTCCTTGCCTAAATTGTCACGCCTTGTTTTAAACTATTTTTTTTTATTCATTCCTTTTATATTTTTCTCGAAATGCGAAATTCTTTTCGTCTTTTACATAGCTTGTCTCCTTTTGAAATGTTGTTCTTAGATTTATATAAGAGATGTATGAGGAAGAGTGAAGAGGACTGCTATTGCGTCTCGCATGAGAGCGCCTCCGCCCTTCTCTTTGCCCTCAAGCAAACCAAGCCTTGCCCTGAGAGATCACTACTTTTCGTTCAAATTAATGTTTAAGGGAATAAAAATCTAATAAAACTCTAACATTTATATCATTAGAAACGTAAAATTTCGTTTTCTCACTTAAAATTAAGTCATATCTGAAAATTAATTATTTTAAAATCTTTTCATTATGATAAATTTCTCCCTAATATGTAATGGCTGCTCAAATTGCTAATGTAATATTAAATATTTTTTCCTTAAGGTCTCTCGTAAAAATTAAAGACTTGTATTTAATCGATTTCTGAAAATCAGATTAAAACCTTTTATTACACTTTGCGTACCCTCGCTCATATATATATATATATATATATATATATATATATATATTATATATATATATATATATATATATATATATATATTTATAATATATTATATATATATATATATATATATATATATATATATATATATACTATATATATAATATAAAATAGTATATATATATATTATATATATATATATATATATTATATATTATATATCATATATATATATATATATATATATATATATATATATATATATATGACCAAGCATTCCTATATAGGATTCATGTTATATTATTAAACAAAAATATAAATAATACATTTTTTATATATATATTCATCTTCCATATTTTAAAAGGGACTTTTTATTATGATTTATATGCATAAAACAATGTATTGAACACATTTATTAATTCTCTCCATGTTATGCACTTATTATTTATTCTGCAACAGCATTTGCTTATGTTATCCTTCAACTGTTTACTTCTTAACGCTTAGTTTGCATAAGGTACCTGAAATGGGCGGCCAAGTGCAACATATGCCTTTGTCTTTTTATCCCATATTATATA
>JABUQX010050344.1:67500-75000 GCA_015478945.1 Trachelipus rathkii
TTTTATATTATCGCAAAAATCATTTGCCACACGTTAATACTAGAGTTGCCACCTAGGATATTTATTATCGTCAGCTAAATCCCTATTTAGACTCAGTTTGTTTATATTATAGCTTTAGTGTAGTGAAGGTTATCGGTGAAATTCTGTTGCGCACTATTCAAACTAGAATAATTATAATAATGGCAAATACATCTAGTTTGATCTGGGATTATTTCGATGTCATATCCGATGAAAAGGCTAAGTGCAAACTTTGTAGCATGAATTATTCCAGAAAAGGGGGAGTTATATAAAGTCTCAGAAACCATCTAAAAATTAAACATATTGAAGAGTTCAAACGAATGTTTGAAAAGAAGAATTAAAAAAGGAAAATCGAAAGCGGAAGGCATCACCAACGCCTCTTATAAAAGCAAAGCAAGCAACTCTCGAAATGTGCTTCGAGAAAAACAAAATATGGAATGTCAACGATGTAAAAACTATAAGAGTAGATACCAAAATAGCCGAGATGATTGTATTAGACAACCTTCCATTTTCACACGTATAAGATGTTGGTGCAATATAGGATAGTTAACTTAAAGACATCTAATATTTATGTTGAAGATAGAATAAAAAGAATGAGTTTAATAATATTTGTATTCGTATTCGCGAATGTATAAAAAATATTCGTATATAGGATATATATATATATATATATATATATATATATATATATATATAAATATATATATATATATATATATATATCTTCTTCTTAAACTAAATGGAATACAGATATATATATATATATATAAAATATATATATATATATATATATATATATATATATATTTTTATATATTTATATATATATATATATATATATATATATATATATATATATATATATATATATATATATATATATATATATATATATATATTGAAACTGGAACCATTGCCAGAATTTTAAAAACTGAAACCAGAGCCCCCCCCCCCCCAGCTGAATATTTTTTCCGGTTCCTTCTCCTCCCTTCCTTCCCCAAGAAGGAAAACAAATTTCATTGAATGTTAAAACCAAGGCTTCACAACGACGATATTTTATATAACCAGACCAGAAATTTAAAAATTTAAATTTCTACGATGTAAATCGATAGACACTAATAATGACAAAACACTACGAATAATGATACTGTTTTCGTGCTGCTTTTCGTTTTAAGATTTTCCATCCTACCGACGGATGCTTATATTTTTTGCTATTATATTTTTCAAACATTGGTAATTTATTTATATCGAAATCCAAAGTTTTTCTTTTCTCTCTCTCTCTCTCTCTCTCTCTCTCTCTCTCTCTCTCTATATATATATATATATATATATATATATATATATATACTATATATATATATATTCTGAAAGATATATTTAAATATGTATAATATATATATAAGTTCTATATATATATATATATTATATAAAGCAATAAAGAATTAAGTATATAAAAAAGCAAAGGTACTCTGGAAGAGTATCTTCAAGACAGAAAGAGTTGACATCAATGATCCTTCTGATTTTTCCTATAGGAATAGATTCGAAAGCTGAGAAGAAGAGGAGTGTCTTCAATAGTAGGAAGAATATACATCAAAGTATTAATTTCGTAAACAACATAAGTGTTAATTTAAGTTTTATCTATAAATTGTGAATTAGTTTTAGAATATAGATTTAGGATTTTTTTAGGGTGTGGTTGTTTGAGCGGGGTTTGGAGCTTGAGGTATTGGGAAGTGCCTCAGGTTGTGGGATCCCGGTAAACGTGCAGCCGAATCAAGTGTGGGAATAGTGGAAAGTAGAGTGGTGAATAAGAGGGTCAGGATAAAAGGGAGTAAGGGGGAGTAAAGAGCTAGGATGGGTAAAAGAGATTAGATTCGAGTGGGTTGTATGAATGTGAGAGGGATAAATGAGGATTTGAAAAGGGAAGAAGTGGGCTTAATGTTCGAAGAAAAAAGGTTGGATATGCTAGGGTTGACAGAAACAAAGCTGAAAGGATAGAAGGAAAAGGACTTTGGAAAATTTAAGGGTATGATTTCGGGGGTGAACGAGAGAGTGAGGGCGAGGGAAGGGGTAGGAATAGTTATGAGAAAAGAGTTGTGGGGTAAGGTAAAAATGTGCAAATAGGTGAGTTCGAGAATAATGTGGGTTAAAATGAAATTTGGGGGGGAAATGTGGGTTTTTATATGCGCGTATGCACCAGTAATTGGAGCGAGGGAGAAGGAGAGAGAAAGATTTTGGAGTGAGTTGAATGAATGTTGGGAAAGTTTCGGGGTAAATGATAAAATTTGTTTATTAGGAGATTTGAATGCAGGAGTGGGAAGAGAGGAGATGGGGAGAATTATAGGTCCATTTGGGGTAGGGGAAAGGAATGATAATGGAGAAAGTCTGTTAGAATTGTGTGTTGATAGAAGAATGATAATTGGGAATACTTGGTTCAAGAAAAGTGAAAATCATAAGTATACATGGAAGAGTGAGATAACGGGGGGAGGGCGATATTGGATTATGTGTGTATAAATAGAAAGGATAGGGGCAGATTACTAGATGTAAATGTATTCAGAGGGGCAGGTAGGGGGTTATCTGATCACTATTTGGTGGTTGCTAGATTAAGGGTAGGGGGAGAGGTAACGGTTAGGGAAAGAGAAAATAAGAGGAGAATAGAAGTCATAAAGGTGGAAAATTAGATGAGGCAATGTGTAGGAGGGAGTTTATGAGGGGTATGGAGGATAAGTGGAGGGACGTGAGAGGGACGGAAATTAGGGAAGTGGATGAGATTTAAAGAGACAATTTGTGAAGAGGCCAGAAGGATATGTGGAGTAAAAAAGGTGGGAGCAAGTAGAAGGAAAGGAAGTGAATGGTGGAGTGAGGAGGTGAAAGAGTTGGTGAAAAAGAAAAAAGAGGTTTATGTGAAATGGTTGGGGAATAGGAGAAGGGAAAGCTGGGAGGAATATAGAAGGGTTAGAGTGGCAGCAAAGAGGGCGGTGGAGAGGGCGAAGAGAAATGCAAATAATGAATGGTGTAGAAAAGTGACAGAAAATTTTGAAACGGGGAGCAAGATATTCTGGAAAGAAGTAAATAAAAAAAGGAAGAAGATGGAGGGGTTAGGGGAGAGGGTTAAGGGAGAGGAAGGGGAATGGATAGGAGGGGAGGATAAGGTGAGGAAAAGATGGGGGGAATATTTTAGAGGATTATTGAATGAAATGGGTGGGAGAGATGAGGATGATTTACAAGAGGTGAGGGTGGGGGGGAAGTGGGGCAGGAAGGGGATTTGGAAATACAAATGGATGAAATTATTAGGGCGTTAACTAAAGGAAAAAAAAGGAAAGTCCACAGGTCTAGATGGTGTGAGTATGGAAATGTTACAGATGGGAGGCAGAGGGGTGGAGGAATGGCTGTATAGGTTATATAATTTATGTTGGAGGAGGGGAGAGGTTCCACAGGATTGGGAGGATGGTTGTTTGGTTCCCCTGTATAAAGGGAAAGGGGATAGGATGGAGTGTGGGAATTATAGAGGTATTTGTCTTTTGAGTGTAGTAGGGAAAGTGTATGGGAGAATACTAATTGAGAGGGTGAGAGATTTAACGGAGGAGAGAATGGGGGAAGAACAAGGAGGATTTAGGGTGGGAAGGGGGTGTGTGGATCAAGTATTCACGATGAAGATGCTTGTGGAGAAAGGTATAGAAAGGAAAGGGAAAGTGTACGGGTGTTTTCTTGATCTGGAGAAAGCATATGATAGAGTGAAGAGGGGGGAATTATGGAAGGTGCTGGAGGAATTTGGAGTAGGGGGTAAATTAGTTAAAGGTATTAGGGCCTTTTATAGGAATAGCAGAATGTGTGTGAGAGTATTAGGGGGGGAGAGTGAGATGTTTGGGGTAAAGAGAGGGTTAAGATAGGGATGTGTAATGTCACCGTGGCTTTTCAATTTATTTATGGAGAGTGTCTGCAGAGGAATGATGAGGGAGGGGAGAGGGGTGGAATTGATGGATAGGGGTGATAGATGGGAAGTGAACATGATACTATTTGCGGATGATACTGCCTTAGTGGCGAAGAATTCAGAAGGGCTGTAGTATTTGGTGAAGGAGTTTGAGAGGGTGTGTGGACAAAAGGGTCTTAGGATAAACCCAGGAAAGAGTAAAGTGTTAGTGTTTGAGGAGGATGAAACAGATGAGGGGATGGGGTTAGAGATTAGAGTAGGAGGTGTAGTATTAGAAGAAGTAAAGGTTTTCAGATATTTAGGGATGGATTTGGGTAAGGAAGGAGGGATGAAGGAAGAGATAGATCACAGAATAGGAGAAGGAATGAGAGCATTAAGAAAGTAGCTACACACAAAAATTTATCACATAGAAACTTAAGATAAGTATGTTTGAAAAAATATGTGTTCCAGCGGTACTATATGGGTGTGAAACATGGGGGTTGAATGCTAGGTCCAAGAAGAAGCTGGAAGTGTTTGAGATGAAAGGGTTGAGAGCGGTATGTGGGGTTAGTAAAAGAGAGAGGATTAGGAATAGGGTGATAAGAGAGAGATGTGATTGGAAAAATGGTTTGGTGAGAAGAGCGGAGAAGGGAATGTTAAGATGGTTTGGACATCTGGAGAGAATGGAGGAACAGAGGGTGGTTAGGAGAGTTTGGGAGGCGGAGGGGATAGGAAGGAAGAGGAAGGGGGAGACCGAGAAGAAGGTGGATGGATGGAATAAAGGAAATGCTGGAAGAGAGAGGGATGAGGGTGGAGGATGGTAGGGTGTTGGCGAGAGATAGAATGGAATGGAGGAGGTGGGTGGGGGCGAGATGAAGGAAAATATGAATTAGGGAAGCTGCACGTACCACTACCCCGCTTAAGCGGGAATAAGTGTTTGTATAATAATAATAATAATATATATATATATATATATATATATTATATATATATATATATATATATATATATATATATATATATATATATATATATATATATATATATATATATATATATAGTGTGTGTGCGTGTGTGTTTATTTTGTAGTATAAACGTATTACAAAGATTACATCGTTTACTCAGTGATAAAAAAATGAATTTTTTTTTAATTATCTTAAATCGTGTGTTTTTGTTTTCGGAAAAAATAATAATAATAATAATAATAATAATAATAATAATATAATAATAATAATAATAATAATAATAATAATAATAATAATAATAATAATAATAATAATAATAATAATAATAATAATAATAATAATAATAATAATAATAATAATAATAATAATAATAATAATAATAATAATAATTTCGTTATTTATGATGACGAAATTTCAATCTTCATTTGGATGATCGCCAATTCTTTTCACACTTCCTAGGGATTCATAATAATATATATATATAATATATATATATACCCATATATATATATATATATAACATATATATATATATATATCCTTATATCTTTATATATATATATATCTTCATACTATATATATACCTTCACCCATATATATACTCCACCATATATACTCTTATATATACTATATGGAACATCAGAATAAGTCAAAAGTTCTAAGATAAGATCAAACTTTAAGATTACTGTATTAAGTACTAAATTTCTGTTATAAGCTTTCAATCAGTCTGGGTCCTCTTTCAGACGTGATGGTATGAAGACTGAATAAATTTTTAAAATATAGGTTGGTAAAATGTAAAAAAATAATATATTGAAAATAGAAAATTAAGAATGTAGTTTTATGATTTTTTTGAAAAAAGGTGTGGAGGTTTATAATTTGTTAAGCGTGTGGTCTAAGGGGTATTCACCTTGTAGTTTGTTAAAGGTGGAAAGGTTTTTAATGCACAAAGATTCAATTAATTTTGGTTGAAGGGGGTCGAGAGCTTGTGTGATAGGTGTCATGTCATCAATGTTAATCCTATGGTTAAAGAGAATATCTGTGGCCTAGTGAGTGCTGAGGTTTGAGCATCATGGATAAGGTCTTGTCTATGTTGGTATTTTCGTCTAGCGAAGTCATTGGTTTCACCAATGTAATGGGAGGTACAGTTGAAACAGGGAATTTTATAGACATATTGGGAAATGTTGTTGGAGGTATGTGTGGGGTTGTTTAAAAAGCCGTTTAAATCCCCACATACCTCTCAACTATATATATGTAGGTGTGTTTGTATGCGTTTGTGTTAATGCTAATGTATCAGATTTCACTGAAAGTTACATTTTCGACCAAAATCAATAAATACGTTGTTTTCTTAAGTAAGTATCTTTTAAAAGTTTAGAATTCTAATCTAATCTTCATATCCGACCCAATCAGACCTTAGGGGTTGTTACAGCGCCTGATGGAATTAGAGTAGTGTTTATAACTTCTTTTCACTCTCACATTGGCTTCAGACTTTTAGAGTTAATGAATGTTAGGGCCAATCCTTACGGAACTGGAATATGCTTCTTCTACTGCAGAAAATTCAGATGAGAAGTAATTCTTTTGTCTTTCTTCAAAATTGTTTAATGAGATAAACAGTAAAGTTAATAAATGATGACAGAAACAATAAAAAACAAAGATTAATAATATTTAAAATAACATTTTGTTTTTGAAATTTTTTATTCTCTTCATCCTTAATGGCACTTTTTATCTCTTATTGAAATAATATTGTATTTTAATGAAACTATAATTTATTTATATCTGATTAAACCATAATCCTTGTAATTACTATTAGACCTTTTACAGGTCATTGGTTTTCGATTATTTGGATATCGCCTATCAAAATAATTAAGTTCGGTTGGTTAGATTTCCAACCATGAAATTATTGCTATTTACTTGTCAAAAACTCTTCTTCTTTTTTTCCCCCTCTGAAAGTAAAAGTGTTTTTACTTCCTTCCTTATCTAAAAATTGATAACGATCTTTTGTCGCAATTAATTAATTAAGCCTAATCATGATAAAAGCAATTTTTGTTGATAGAAAGCTTATCATAGTAAAAGTACTTCATTAATTAAAAGACTTTGTTGTTTGCATTTAAAATTAATAAACTTCGCCTCTCTCTCTCTCTCTCTCTCTCTCTCTCTCTCTCTCTCTCTCTCTCTCTCTCTCTCTCTCTCTCTCTCTCTCTCTCTCTCTCTCTCTCTCTCTCTCTCTCTCTCTCTCTCTCTCTCTCTCTCTCTCTCTCTCATCGTCGCTTTTCTTCTAATTAATTAATATGACGGAGATTGTTTTTCCTTATGTCAAAATATCTCGGTTTGTTTGTTCACCAATGTTATTAATAGATGTTTGTGTTTGTCTCATTCAGAGGGTAATTATGTATTTAGGTCTAACATAAAACATTATTCGACTTTTCCGCGCTCTCACAATATTTATACAAGCACACTACATTATTCAACTATTGTCCAATATATATATATATATATATATATATATATATATATATATATATATATATATATATATATATATATATATATATATATATATAATATATATGTATATAATATATATATATATATATATATATATATACAAAGACC
>JABUQX010050345.1:7500-10000 GCA_015478945.1 Trachelipus rathkii
CTCTCCTCTCTCTCTCTCTCTCTCTCCTTCTTCTCTCTCATCCTCTCTCTCTCCTCTCCGGTCTCTCTTTCCGTTCGGTCTCGGTGTCTGGCTGGTGCTCCCGGGGTTCGTCGAGGGTCATCCGTCTTTGGGTATGCGTCGGTACGTCCGGTCTTCCTTCATCTTCTCTCTCTCTCTCCTCTCATTCTCCTCTCTTCCCTCTCTCTCTTCTCTCTCTCTGCCACATCAGGCCTCGTAGCTCAGGTAACTAACGTCATAAGGACGATGGTTTCGAGAAAATCAACTTCCGTCCATCTTGCTTAAAAAAATAGGGCTCATAACTCTGCGCAAAACGTATTTTATTTAAAGCTAAAACTAAAATTTAATTTAAATAACAAAAAAATATATAAATCCAGTAATTAAAAAAAATATATTATTTATATATATATATATTCTATATATATATATATATATATATTATATATAATATTATATATATATATATATATATATATATCTATATATATATATAAAGGCCACATGCTGGCACGCTCATCAAAACACAGCAACTAACATATTGACCGTCAATTCTGTTTGGGAGCGGTGTGTGTGGTATGAGAGTGGGTGTGTTCACGTGTCGCTCTAGTCCAAACGGTAAAAAAAACAAAATAACAAAAAGGGCGGGACTTAAGTGACGTCAGAGTAATACTGGCTCTGTGATTGGTGCTCTCTCATGTTTATTACTACTAATATATATATATATATATTATATATATATATATATTAATTATATATTATATATAATATTATATATAATATATATATATAGTATATATATATATATAATATATATATATATTATTATATTATATATATATATATATTTATATTTATATAGTATAGAATTTAGTTGAACTAAGAAATTGAATTGCTTAATGCATAATGAATAATAATAATAATAATAATAATAATAATAATAATAATAATAATAATAATAATAATAATAATAATAATAATAATAATACACGTTCCAGGAATACTTTTCTTCCATATAATATTAAAGAAATTTCCACTTATTGCCATCAAATATTAAATAAATACTTATTTCATAATAAAAACCTATTGAGCTTAGCTTGATAAGTTTGTTCTTCATTCATTTGTTGTAAATTTTGAGGTACTGGCGCAATGCTCCTTCAAGTAATGCCAAATTTGGCTGCTACGATCCATATTCGGATCAGAATCAGAGCACACCTGTTTTAAAAAATTTATTTTTTTGAAAAATTTCACGAATTGCTACTATGATATTTCCTTTACCGGCTTACCGGTGTGTGAGTCCCTTAATCATCTTTAGTTTCGAAAGCCCTTTGACATTCTCGATTGAGGAGGAGATCATTATCACTAAGCTTCTCCAAATGTGAATTTGAGTTTTCCTTTTAAACAAATAATTTTTCCACACATTATTTCACCAACTTTCAGTTCATAAATTCGTTACTCATTATTTTGAGGGCAAATGACTTGACAAGGAAGAAAAAAAAAAGTTTTTAACTAGTTAATGGGAATTAGCGAGAGAGAGAAACGTTTTTTTCTCGGCAGTTAAACGAGGGAAATACATAAAATTTTTCAAAGATCGAGATTTGCGAATCAGAATTTTACCGTAACCTACAAAATATAACTTTGAATACATTTTTAATCGCCGATTTAATTTTTTTTTAAATTAAAAAAAATGTCGCGTTAATTGAAAGCTTGTGAATTAGGTTTTTGTATTAGACTATTGAACTTTCTATTTTTCTGGATTCGCAAACCTAATTCCTAATACACAAGTAACCGGTGACCACAGCTAAAATATATATATATATATATATATATAGTATATATATATATATATATATATATATATATATATATATATATATATATATATATATATATATATATATATATATATATATAAGCAATATATATCTATAAAGCTTGTTAATTGTTATATATAAAAATAACATTAAAATGTAAAAATTAAATAAATATATAAATTGTAAGGTAATTTTATCGGAAATTATGTTAAAAAATGCCTATAAAATAATAATAATAATAATAATAAATAATAAATAATACACATTCAATAATAATATACATTTAAGTTCCAGCAAGGTGAGGGGAAACTCTCCCTCTTTATGTTCCCCTCCCCCAACCGACTAATTATAATAACTACAATTATTGGTGTGTGTGTGTGTGTGTGTGTGTGTGTGTGTGTGTGTGTGTGTGTGTGTGTGTGTGTGTGTGTGTGTGTGTGTGGTGTGTGTGTGTGTGTGTGTGTGTGTGTGTGTGTGTGTGTGTGTGTGTGTGTGTGCATATGCATGTGTGCGGTGTGTGTGTGTGTGCAGTGTGTGCAGGTGTGCAGGTGTGGTGTGTGTGTGTGTGTGTGTGTGTGTGTGTGTGTGTGTGTGTGTGTGTGTGTGTGTGTGTGGTAGGTGTAGGTGTAGGGGTGTGTGTGGTGTGAGTGAAGAGAATAAGTGTCATGAAC
>JABUQX010050345.1:12500-15000 GCA_015478945.1 Trachelipus rathkii
TATTATTATTGAGCATTATTACATTACATATTGGCTATATATATATATATATATATATATATATATATATATATATATATATATATATATATATTAATATATATATAAACAGCAACTGCTCTTCACTGGTAAAGTGTACTTAGTAGGGTTGGCGGAGCAACAAATTTATAGGTAACGAATCATACCTAGAGGACGTGCACAGTACTACAACAGGATCTAAAAACAGTGCACCACATAGCAACGAAATGAGCACATCAACAGTTTCTAAGACAGGCTGGCGCAAGTGGAATCAGGACAAACAGAACCTAATATGTACTGAATCTGCTGCTCTAAAATTTATGCCCAATACATACATACATACATACATACATACATACATACATACATACATACATACATACATACATACATAGCATTAAAATAGTATTAAAGTATCATTATACACGTTCTTATTTATTTACTTTATACTTGTGATGGGAAAGATGAATCAGAATCGGTATCAAGAATCGGAAGAAGCGGCAATTTTTGAAATCGGTATTCTAATCGGAAAAGGAATTTTTGTTAGAATCAAAATCGGAAATAATTTTAGCATAGTAATATGAATAAGAATCGACATCGAGAATTGGAAGATTTTTTTATTTTATTTTTTTAAATCGGCATCGGCAATTACTTTGGCATCATCCTATCGCTGCTCTTTATCTTTTTATAATAAAATATTTTATATTATTAGATTTATTACTCAGAAAAAAAATAAAGATGGGGTAACCCTTTCTTGAACAGATAAAAAGCTTATCAAAATGGCAAGTTTTTGTTATAGGTATTGGCTGTTTTGATTCATTTGAGAGATTCGAGATTTAACAATATTTAATTTGGAAAACAAAACGGCATTTATTATCATTTCTCTGTAGAAATTAAATATACTTTTAATTAAAGAATACGAAAAAAAAATTACGTCAAAAACCATAATTAAACCAATCAAAGATCCATTGATGAATTGTTATATCAAAGGAAATCACAAATATGAATTTCATCTGCTATGATATTATTTGTAAAAAAAAAAAAAACGTATAAAAATTGTTAATGATAATTTTTAAAATTATTCTTTAATCTTTAACGAGACTAAATTTAAATTAACAAGGAACTCGAATTTTTAAAATTATTATTTAATCTTTAACGAGACTAAATTTAAATTAACAAGGAACTCGAAAAGGAAGGAACTATTTCATATCGCGCACGAAATATTGATACGCGGTCCTACGATTTAATTTTCATCAAGCTAATTCATATAATATACTCTACATTGAAACTCGATGATATGAAATTGTTTATATCAAAGTCTGTATTGCTAAAATTTCTAATTAATATATTTAAAATAGTTACCTATAAGACCTGATATTTTAATTTATTTCCCTTTTAAGATTTTACAGTAGATTTTTCAGTTAATAATTAGAAAAAGTATAAATAAAACAGATTATATTATATCATTAATATTTTTTTTCAACTTCGCTTTATATAAAAGTTTTTCAAGACTACGTAAAACCAAACTAACAAAATTGTTATTTTGTTAAGGTCAAAATTATTGGTCAACAGACACTACCAAGGCCAATAAAGTATTTTATATATATATATATATATATATATATATATATATATATATATATATATATATATATATATATATATATATATATATATATATATATATATATATATATATATATATATATATATATATATATATATATATATATATATATATATATATATATATATATATATATATATATATATATATATATATATATACTTAAATAAACTTTCAATTTATTATGAAAGCTAAACAAATATAACAGGTAATGGGTTTTACTTTATCATTATATGTTGGCAAAGAAATAAAATATACTATGATGATATAAAAATATCATCGATAATTTAATCATAATGACGAAAAATTTCCAATCCTGAGATGAATTGGGGTTGATGGAAAATTTTAAGTCAACTTGAAATAAAAAAAAAATCTGTTTATTTAATTAAGAGTAGAATTAACCAATACTGATAAAATTTCATAATTGTGCAAGAAATTTTAAGTGTATATATATATATAGTATATATATATAGTATATATATATATATATATATATTATTATATATATATATTATTATATATATATATATACATATTATATATATATGTATTGTTATATATATATATATATATATATATATATATATATATATATATATATATATATATATAAGGTATAACATGAATCAGTTTACTCTTAATAACACAAAATACAATTCTTTAATCCCTTTGCGCACAAGATCTTTACCAAATATGCAAATAATTAATAAAACAATGTAATAAAGAAAGTAATAAAATTACAAAGAAATATTCACCTTTGTAAGCGAGAAAGCAGAGAAATCGGAAATAGGTTTACATATATATATATATATATATATATATATATATATATATATATATATATATATATATATA
>JABUQX010050346.1:0-33474 GCA_015478945.1 Trachelipus rathkii
TGGAAAAGAAGAGGATCTTATACGCTAGTTCTCGGAGTTAGGGCCCGGGTAGTGCGCTGAACGACAGCCGACAGAAAAGATCACGCGCATGAAACTGAAAGGCACCCGCGCTAGATCCACGAGATGTAGCGAAAGAAGAATCTCATGGATTGGGGTTGTACGCAATTGCTTTATATTTAGTATCTTTATAGTCGGATTTAGGTGCTTATATTGCCAACGTTGAGGTAGGTTCTGTGAGTGTCCTGGTCATACGGGAGTGTGTGGTCTCTTAGGTATATAAAATCTACTTTGAGTTTGTTGCTCTCATTAAAAGCACTCTGACAGTCGTAGTAGAGGCCGATGAAAAGCAATGCGAGATCGGGCAAAGCAAGGGTGGGAATACTCTTCCAGAGAAAATAATGGGAAAAGGTTAGTTGGTCTAGCGAGTACCACTCCATAGGGAGCAAAACTGCCAAAGAGATACCAAACGACGAGAAGAGGCAGCCCACAGCGTCCTACTGAAACTGTTTAGCGGATTAGAGAAATATTTTGCAATCTATCAGGCTTATAGTTCTCATTAGCATGTTCTAAGTTTGGAATTGACGCAAATATCGCTGTAGCTATAAGTTGATTGATTAAATGTAATGTTGAGAGGCTCTAGTCACATTCCCTCCCCAGGAAACTCAGCGGGAATAAGATATCAAATGATGTTTCTCTTGGCCGCTCTGCCGGTCGTCGGTAGCCAGAACGGAAAAGTGTGCTTAATCTAGTCTTAGTTTTAAAGTTTGATCAAGTGAGAAAGTGTCAAACATTCCTTCCCAAAAAGTATTCCTCTGGCGAGGCGGGTCACTCGTTGGCTAGGCCTGTGTGGATCATCCTAAGATGTGCGGAATGATACTCCCACGGTGACGAATTAGAGTATAAATAACGGGATAAAGTATATTGACTTCCTCATCAGTTTTATTGCTGTGTAGGTTATTGCTTTATTTTTTAGGCATTTCGCGTTGCATTTGCAACCCACGATTAGTTTCTTTTTAATTTTGTCACTGCATTTTGATCTAACAAGTTTCGAGAAGTTTGGAGAGATATTCTGCTAGTCGTAGGCGATGGAGATAAGGAGAATGAGAGTTTTGAAGAAGGTATTACAGGGGATACGAACAGGATCTAGGAATCAGAGCGACTGAGGTAAAGATAATCGTATTGGGTTGGCAAATAGTTCAGTAGATAATCTAACATATACGTTTTGTGCAATGTAGTATTGTTCTTCATTTTTGATTTTAATATGATTTAAGGGATGTAATTGTCGACAATCGATTAGTTTGATGTAGAGCTTAACAGTTGGGGTTGGCGATAGTTTCAAGTAGTTCTGTTATCGCATGTTTGTTCATGACTGTCATATTTTTGTTTTAGGTATATTTTAAACGATGTACTTACGGTAAACGACTATGTTGGGTCACGTAGAAGTTTGTTTGTTGGCAGATGAGCAAGGTGACGAAGGAGACGAGTGGTCTCTAGCACTAATAAGTCTCAATTGTAAGGCCAATGTAGAAGTAAAATAGTGATAGTCGGTTGTTGACATGAGCAAGTACATAAGGAGACAGCTGATTCTCTAGCACATAAGTCTCATTACCAGCCAACCTAGGAGAGTAAGACAGTAAGAGGTAGAGAAAATACCAAACATAGAAAACGCGGAAAGTTCTTTTCCTTGTTGATAAATAAGCATACGTACAGGGGGATGGATGAACTCTCGAGTTGTGAGCCTTATATATCGACGTAGTTGGATGCTTGTAGGGGAGCAAAAATCCACGAAAAATAGATGAAAAGAACCGAAGCTATGGAATGAAGTACAGTCGTAAAATATAGATTTTAAGGTAGATTTTATTTTTTACATCGCTTTGTAATCAAATTGCTAACCTTTGTTATAACCGCCAACATAATATTGTTTCAATTTAGGAATTTGTTTAAGTTCATTTTAAGGATATCATCTCAATTCTTACAACAAAGCCACACGAGATTTTTATTGGTGAGTGTTCCATTTAGGCTTGAAGCGTGAAACTTTTAACGGGAACAATGAGTAAACGTAAAGATGAAGTATTTAGGCTCGAACTTGAGCGGCTATAGCGAAGCTCTCCGATGCCTAACTCTGCTTTATTAAAATATGAAAAATGGGATAATTAATTAAGAGATGGATAGACCCTAGTCTCCACTCCCTTATCATTCGCGTGGTTTGAGCATCACTGCTGGGGTCGCAAATAGTGAGAAAAGAAAAAAAAAAATTTTTTTAAGGCGGTTTTTCTGTACCTATAGAGATATACTTGGTTGGGCTATATAAGATATTTTTTTGTTGTGTCTATATCAGACAAATAACTTTCGTTTTATGAGAGTACATCATGCATTTCGCTTTCCGCATTTGTATTAATTCACGTCGAAAATTTGAAAACTAATGCGATTTCAGATGTAAATAAATTGAATTTTTTTTGCCCGATATGTTGTATATTTTTATCATCCCTACCGTATCAGAGTTTCATCATCGAAGGAGGGCCCCAGTTTTCATGGGAAAAACAAATTCGAAAAGAAAAGATTTTCTTTTAAAAGAAAGATAAAAATAATAAAAACAGCAAGAGAATGACAACTAATCTTGCTACTAATTTTAACGCTTAGCATGTTTTAATCAGGAAGATGATAGGCATGAACACTTCCGTTAATATTTTTATTTTTAAGTGTTGATACTAACAGTTTTTTTTTTATTAAACAGTAGTGTTGCTAAACGCATAATTTAATAATAAAATAGACTAACAATTCTTATAGAACCCTATCAGTATCAAGCACAATCATAGCTGGAAGATTGTTCGGTCATACTAATAGGCTTCGAGATTGTTTTGTGAGGTGTCTAACAATGGCGCATGCGATTACATTTTCAAATCGATTGTTTTTTTATATTAGCTTTATACTAACGTTCTTAGAATTTAATTTTCTTGGTTCTAGACCATCATGTTCCCTACTTAACATTATGCGTAATTGTCGTAAAACATTGTTAATTGGATCGCTTACGTAGATTTCTTAAAAAATTTTCAAAAATAAACTGGTAGATTAGTTTTGAATGAGATACGATGAAAATAAACGTCAAAGGACCAAAGCATGCTAATAAGGCTTAACCTACTCTCGTGTTCATCTGAAATTGGGTAAACACGAGTCACTAGAATAAGCGTCGTAGTTTAACGACCAAGATGTTCTACGGCCAGTAATGAAGTGGAAAACTAGTCGTTATAATAAGAGATATGGGAATCAAAGAAATAACTTAAGCAAATCACCGGATTGCCCACGCTGACCAAAAATATTTTTAGCGTGCAAAGTGATTTACCCAAGAGACGCATAATAATCGCAAGAACGTTTTAATTTCGTTTTTAGAGTAGCATATAAAGGAATCGGAAATTTAATACACTAACTCATTCATAAATGGTCAAACGATCTTAGGAGAGACACTACAAGATTAGAACTCACACATTACTACCCATGCTAATAACGCTATTTTTCCTGTTCTTTATTGTTTCTTTGTAGGATTTGAAAAACAAGCACAAAGATACATTTCTATAATGCTTCCATACTAAACACTGATTTGGATTCCATTTTGTTTTCCAAACTATCTTTGTTTCAACCAATACTTCTTCAGAGAAGAGTTTCTCGTTGGATATCTTAAGTGATATGATAATTTTCATTGATTCTCTGTTTGTTTCGAATGTTTCGACATATCAGTCCAGAAGTTTTTAGTTCAATCCGAACTCCTTCTTCTTCATGTCCGAATACTCTTGATTCATTTCCCCTCAGGATTTGTTCCTGTGGAGAAATAGGTTGAAATATTGTTTTTCCATAGATAACCAGTTTCCATTTCCGGCGAAGGAGACTGTATAGTGAGTCAATACTAAACTTCGTTAGTATGTATCGATGGAAAAAAGCTCACCGAACGAAGAATTTCGAAGTACTGCGTCTAGCCTGGACATGCCGTCGAATGTCCGTGTGCAAGGAGAGCGTGTTTCTCACGCTCTCGTTATTGGTTGCTTCAACATTTAACCTGGCATAGGAATACTGTACATGGCTCGATCTCGTCTTTCCTTCTATTTTCTTTACTTATCTTAACTTGGAAGCACCACAAAAATGGTGAAATGCCTAAACGCGAAGGAACTATCGGCTTTTAGCTATTGACGCCTTACTTGCATGGATAGGCCGCAGGTCTGGCATCCTGAGGTAAGCTTGAGGGACGCTCATGTTCCTGCGTTCTCTATTCAAATGGTGCAGCTTAGCTAATCGTATTGCTATAATCGTGAAACTATTTTATAAAGGGGTTAAAAATATCTAAAGTTAAAGTTAGAAAGCAAATATTTTTATGAAGATTAAATATCTTAAGTAACTACATTAGAAAATAAATAAGAGGGAAACTCATAACGCGATAGGCGTATGAATAAAACATATTATTATATATAATATTATACTGGTAATGTATTAAAGGTATAGTATAATGCAGTTGGTATATAATAATATTATATATATAATATAAATAGAATATATATATAATATATATATATATATATATATGATTATATATATAATTATATATGATATACTGGTATATATATCTATAGTATGGTATAAGTGTGTGGTATCTATTTTTAATTAAATATCTAATTATTTAGATCAAAGACTCATTTTTAATCTTTGCAGAAAAGCAAACGAAATGTAATCAATAAGAAATAAACTGTGTGTGTTGTGAGATGGTGCCAGTGAATTGGAAAATCTTATCCTTGCCTATTCAGATGAATCCTCCTCGAATGTTCCTTAAGATGAAGTCATAAAGTAAAGATGGGAGGTAATGAATCGCAGCCAAAATATACAATTCGTATTATTGTGTTAAACAATCTTAATTTCAGACTGTGTAAAAGACGAAATTGAAAAATAAATAATTAAAATATATAATAAAAAATAATTATAATACATAAATAATTAATAATAAAATAATAATAAAATAATAATAATAATTAATATAGTATAATAATAATATAAAATAATAATAATAGATAAGTGTATCAATTATGATAGATATAATAATAAATAATGATGATAATAATTAAATAAAATTAATAGATAATTAGTATTATTTATAACCTATTGATGTGTAATGACGTAGCGCAGGATGATTTATTCTGTTAGTCTAATTGATATTTTTTAGGTTTTATTTTAAGTTCTGATGTCGATGCTCGAATTTGGAAGTTGGATGTTAATGGATGTGGGTACTGAAGTTGAAGTTGGATTTTATTTAAAGTGTATTTCTTTTACTGCAATATATTTGTATCTGTGACTTTTTAATATAGATTGTTGTAAAGTGGTTTTGCTAATTAGCTCTGCTTCTGTGTACCTTCTGCGTTTGTTTAGAAAGAGATTGTTTATATAAATATGAAAATTAGGAGTGAAAATCCCCCTCAATAAGTGAGTGTGATAAAGTTGAAAGCTTTAATACAAACCTAATGAATATTAGAGCGAGGTTGCAAAAATCCTGCCCATTGCAAGAGTTTTACTTCGTTGATGTCAATTTACGAAATAGGCTATCTGTATTCTATAAGACTTTGAGCGGCATCCGCCCCGATGAGTTCCAATAAAGGTGGGAGACAGAACTGTATTAGCTTCCACCACCATTAGCTGGTATAAGTCGTAAAAGAACGAATGTCCAGGTTACGCAATAACCATTATATACATTGCGGGAAGTTGATACAGAACCTAAACAGAATAGTTGAGTAAGAAGCGAATAAGGAAGAAAGGAGAATAAAATAACACAAAGAAGGAAAATCGATATCCCCCACACCACAAGACATTTGCCGCCACCGTCCCCTCTAATATAATAAAGTACTATATATATTATATTATATAATAATATATATATATATATATATATATATATCATATAGATATATATTTATATATATGATATATATATGTATTTGGACAACTAACGCATACGATTAAGATAAGATAGACATTACAAGGTGCTATAAACAAGAGTCAAATAATCACAGTAAAATCGATAAGCTTTAAAATGCGTGCATTTCTTTGTTGTATAATCATGATAATACAAGAGTGTTATTGAGAAATATAAAATGGGAGAAATGAATACGAAAAAACAAATATATAATTAGAATAACGTTTTCGCCTTTTATTTCGATTGCGTTTTCGTTCTCTTTCTCTCAAATGCGCGGATTTGTAGGGCCTTTTTTTTGTCTTTTGATAAGCTGAGGCCACTACGTCGTAAATTTATGGCCGTAACCAAATTTGGTTTAATGTGTTTGATAACTTTAATGAACAAAAAAATAAAAAAAAAAGAAAAGAAAGACAAAATAGTGCATAAATAAAAATTAGAATCCCTTTTTTTTATTTCTTTTTAAATTTAGTTAATTTCGTTGAAAGAAAGCTGTAAGAACCTTAATGGACTGTTAGCTCAGGAACTTTATGTTTTTAGTCCCCCTATCATATATATATAATATATATGATATTATAATATATATAATAATATTATATATATATAATACTATATATATATATTATAATATATATTAATAAGATAATATACTATATATATATATATATATTAAAAAGTCTTTTTACTTTAATTAGATAAAAAAAAATAAAATATATATATCTAATAATATATATATATATATATATATATATATAGTAATATATATATATAATATATATATATATATATATATATATATAATATAAATATATAATATATATTATATATATATATATATATTATTATATATAATATATATAAAGTTCTTATATATATAATATACTATATATATATATATTATATTATATAATATATAATAATATATATATATTATATAAGATATATATAATATGATATATATTGTATTATGATAGATATATATATATTATAACGTTACTTAACGCCCACACGGAACGGGAGCTCGAATCAATAAAAAATTTCCAGCAGGTAGCCTCACTAGCTGATACATACATACAATAGGATTTTTAGGGTCGAAATGAAATTTCTTTTTTGCTAGCCTTAACCTAACCTAACCTAATCTTAACCTAACCTAACTGTAACCTAACGCTAGACCCTAACGTAACTTAACATAACTTAACTTAATTTCGCCCCTAAACATTATAAAAAAAAAATAAAAAAAAAGTCATTTCGACCCTAGAACATCTATTTATGTAGTATAGATGCTACTGTGAAATTTTTTTTTATCCGACCTCACGTTCCGTGTGAAAATTGAAATTTTAAGTTACATATATATATATATATAATATTATATATATATATATATATATATATATATATATTATATATTATATATAATATATATATTCTTTATATTATAATTATATATAATATATATATTATATTGAAGGAAATAAGCGGTTAATAAATCAAGCATTGCTCTAAATTGGACGATTTAGACAGGTTCGTTGATAGGCATAGAGAGAGAGTGCCGAAGACAGATTGATCGATCAGAATATTTTAAAAAAGGCAACTCATCATCTGTTCGAGTAAACAGTTATTTAAATGGAGGGCGAAAATTGATGGGGGGGGGAGGGGGTTGAAAATAATAATGTTTGATACAATTTGTTGGTTTCACTTCAAACTCGTCTTTTTATTTTTAAATTTAAGTAGTGATAAAGAAGTATGCAAATTTCAGCATGCATGAATGCGATGTATAACTTAAGTCATGCAACTCTGTTTTATATATTATATGTATATATATATTATAGTATATATAATATATATATATATATGATATATACTATATATATATATTAATAATATTATGAATATTAAAGATTATATAAAGTATATATATTATAATAGTATATATATTCCTTCCCTCGTCACGCCCCTGGCCACGCCGTCCTTCAGACCTGCCAAACTGTCTTAAGGTACCCCCCGCCACCCTCGTCCGGTCTTCCGTCCATAGAGTCCGCCAGGGCTGAGATGTTCAATTGCTCTGGGTTGTAGAGTTAGAATGACAGGTATAAGGAAAGTGAGAGCGTTTCAGGGTCAGTTTAAGAACTGGACAAGTATTTGAAATGGCTTGGTTTAAATTGTATCTGTGTTTGTAGTACTTGTAATTTGGGGTGGTGGCCGCATCTTATTTTGTGCAAGGCTGTTAGGCCACGAATCTGGAAAGAGCGAGTTGAATTCTGGGAAGCTATTTCCGGGTGGGTTCGTTTAGTTTAATTGTTAGTTGGTCTGTCTCTTAGTATTTTCTGTCAAGGAAGGTGGGATGTTTTGGCGTGTGGAATATATATATCTAAGAGTAATGGACCAAGTCTAGTTTATTGATCCTTTGATCTAAAAGTAAATTTTTAATTTTAACTTATTATAAATGAAAGGATATTCAAAACAGAATGTGAAAATCGTAGGGAAATGTATTTTTAAGTTATAATTAAAAAAAATACTAACCTACTCTTGTAGGTTTACTTCACTCCGCGGAGGAATATTTTAGGAAAGTTTTGCCGACTTTTCAATATACTCGGTTTCAGTCTTAACTTGAAACTCCTCGGGGGAAGGTGTGCTTCATTTGTCTTCGAAAAGCAGTTTTTTTTAAATAAACTATGATATATTGGCTATTTATACATGAACTGTTAAATAAATCTGAAAAAAAGTCTCATTAAATTAAGTTTAGAAAGTAAATTGTTCGATGTATAGGTTCTTTTAGTTGCCTAATTATATAATTGTTAGAAATATACAAAAAATCATTTTTTTCGGACACGCCCGCACATTGATGTTTTGTCGATGGACCTTTTTTACGGTAATAGGTACCCACACGGCAAAATAGGGGCTCGAGCCGACGGGAAGCAGATAGGGGGGACGATTTCCATACCCCGTAGGGAGGGGCGGAGGAACCGCCCACCCAAATACCAAGAGCGGGGGTTCCGGAGATCCTCCCGGCAGGGGGGGAAATAGTCCTACCTTGTCGTTCCTCGGAAGGCCGAGGAGATCTCCTGACTCTGCATCTTTTGCGGTTTACCTTCGTGGTACTCCGTTTAGTTAAAAAAAAATAAAAAAAAATAAAACTGACGGAGTCGTAAAACGTAACAGTCCTATGTTATATATCTTGAGATCATCAAATCCCCTATAATTAAAAGTCTATTTATTGTCCATACGGGTCGTCTAGGATGGGTAGTTGAGGTGAGGTCATCCGATTCCTCTTGGTATTGTCGGTCTTACTTTGTGGTGGGCGTCTAGTGAGGTCTTTTACACTCGGGTGGTGTATCGAAGTGGAGGTGTAAGGTCAATAACTAGACTTTCTCCTTATATATATATATATATATATATATACTAGCTAATAATATATATATATATATAATATATATAATAATATTATATATATATATATATATATATATTATTATATATTAGTATATATATCATATTTATATATAGTATATATATATATATATATTGATGATAGATATATAATATATATATATATATATTATATATAATTTGCTTAAAACTCCACTCTTGACGATTCTAGAGTTATTCCTCCTTCTCTACCTCCATCCATCGATTTTGTTGAGATGCCCGCCGAGGTATTTTCTAAAATGTATTTTTTTTTTTTTTTTTTTTTTTTTTTTTTTTTTTTTTTTTTTTTTTTTTATCCTCTATGAGTTTCAACACTAAGAAGGTTTTATGGTCTGTACGTTATTCCTCTTGTGGATTTATAAAACTTGTGCTTCTTCCTGAGTTTGCTTCCTTGCCTTGGTAAGCTTCTTCCTCTCTGTTTTTCCACTCGACTCCCCCCCCCCTTCATGCTGGAAACGTTCTGCCTCTATCACCTGTAACGAAAACGGGGTACTCGAGCCCCTTCAATATTAAATCCTCGTCTATCGCTTAATACATTCCGTTTTTCTAAAAGTTTTCAAATCTACTCACACAGGAAGATTATGGAAAACGTCTAATTCTTGCTAATTAACTCTGATTTGCAGTATGGCTTTCCTAGAAAATTTCTAGCTGGTTCGAAAACCTATACATAACAGGAGATAATAAAGATTCTTCATATTTCAAACTGTGAGTGTGTTAACAATTTTAAAATTATATTTATATATATATATTATATATATAATATATATATATTAAAAGTATATATATATATATAGATAAATATATATATATATAATATATATAATATATATATATATTATATGATACTAATATATATATATATATATAATATACAATATATATATATATATATATATATATATATTATATATATATTTATATATATAATATATATATTATATATATATATATATAAATTATATATGAAAAACATTTATATATCATATAATATATATATATTAAATATGTCTGCCCGTTTTCCTAATTATTTTATATGAAGTTCTTAAATGTACTTTTTAAAGCAATATAAATAAGTGAGAAAAGTCCAAAGTATCTAAATATTGGGGGGGTAAGTTACTTTTTTAAGTATATAGCAATTCCAAACAATTGAAACTTTAATTTCGTCATCCCCTTTTCCAGTCAGAAAAATGTGAATCTCTTATATGAAAAGAATAAAAAAGATGAACAAATTGTATCTAAATTAATTGCATATGAACTGAAAAGTTACTTATATAGTATATTAAGTGGTATATTAAATTATATATATATTTGATATAGTTATATATATATCTTATATTTATTATCATATATTAATTTTATATATATATATATATATATTATAATATTATAATATATATATAATTATATAATAAATATAATTTAATATATAATCTTAATATAATATTAAATTAAATTTAATATATATATATATATTTTTATGATTATATATATATATATTATTATATATACTATATAATAGATATATATATATATTATATATATATATATATATATATTATATACTATATATATATATGTATTAATATAATATATAATAATAATATTATATATTAATTATATATAGTATATTATATTAATATATATATAGTATATTATATATAATTATTATATAGTATAATTATTAATAATTATATTAATATGATTATATATATATTTATATAATATATGAAATAATGAAATTTTAAAGTTTAAATTTTATCTATAAAAATATCAATATTTAATAGTAATTTTCATTAGTATTATGGCTGATGTAATTATTTCATAATGTACTTGAGAGGTATCGAGATTGAAGTCAAATTTATCATAGTGTCGTATTGAGATACCACTTCTTTATATGAAATTAACAGACATTGTTCACTGTCAGCTGTAAATCAATCTATCTAAATGTTAAACAATGTTCTGTCTACTCATTTTGCTGACGATAATGGATAGTATAAAGTTATTCTAGTTATTATTATAAACTAATAATATTGGAAAAATAATTATTCATGTCTCATAACTAAATAGAGTATGATAAGTTAATAAATGTAAAATTTCCCCCCACTCTTGTATATATATAGGATATTGACCTACTATATTGACTCTATATCAATATTTGCTAGAGCAAGCTCTACATCTTCTAAAGACATATACATTACTTAATATAAATTAGTTATTATTTACGAAACCTCGGAGCAAATCTAAAATTAAATAAGGCTGGATTAATATTAAAATGCAATCTATATTTCCAGCCACCCAAATGGATGAAATACATCACCATATAAGAATTTTTTTTAGAGTTTATGAAGATCAGCATAAACATTAAATTATCAACAAATAAAATATATTTTATTTTTAATAAATTATCTATAAACATTCACAGATGCCGATGTGGAGAAGTCATTCCTCTACTTCCGTGATTATTACTACCAATTTATTTATTTAAATATCAACATAAATAATATAATATAAATGATAAATACTAATATATTAAATGACAACTTTTATATACTAAGCTATACATTTATTTTTAAATAAAACTTATTATTTATAATAATATATTTAAATATATATAAATTAATTTATATATTTAATATATCATATAATCTAATTAATATTATTTAATATTTGCAATATTATATATATTATTATAATTATATATTGTATATATATATAGTTATATAAATCCATATCTCTATATATTATATTTTTTACTGATGTCATATATATATATTAATATATTATTATATTTAATTATATTTAATTTATATATCATTATATTATAATTATATAGTTTAATATATATATTTAATTAATATCCTATATACTATATATAATATTTAATATAATATCTTATAACTGCTAACGGACCTACTCTAATTTCAAATTATGAATTATATTAATTGAATAATTAGGGTCATTGCAATCTATAATCATATATTTAATGACTCTATAGGAATCACCTATACTAGGAGAATGGTAAAAGTTAGAGTTACTGCAATCTAATCATGCATTTGATAACTGTATAGGAATCATCTATATCATTTGAATAGGAAAAGTTAGGGTCACTGCAATCTATAATCATGTATGACTCTATAGGGGTCACCTATGGTAATTGAATGGGAAAAATTAGGGTCGCAGGAATATAGAATCATATACTTAATGAATGCATAGGAATCACCTATAGCAGTAACACATGAAAAGTTAGGTCGCTGCAATGCTTCAAATAACAATAGGAAAATAAACTTATTTTTTATTCAAAAATAAAAAAAAATAAAATAAATAACAATAATAAGTAAATAAATAAAGTTAAAAGAAAAATGAATGAAATTTTAAAATATAACTAAAAAAATAATACATGAAAATTACAAAGAATATTTAAAATTAAAATTAATTAACCAATTTATTATTTGATTTCATTTCATTCAAATTAATTGAACATGTCAAATTGTTTTAAATTAATAATCTTTTCATTCAATTTATAATAAATTATATTTGATATAAAATGATTCAAAAGAATCATGTATAAAAATAATTAATTAATAATAATAATAATAATAATAATAATAGTAATAATAATAATAATAATAATAATAATAATAATAATCATCAAAATCAAAATCAAAAATACTTTATTCTCTCTATGTAATACATATTTATGCTTACATAATAATATTAATACATTAGGGATATATAGACGAGAAAAGGGCTACTAGGGGACGTTTTCGTCCCATTGAGCCCAAATAATAATAATAATAAAATAATAATAATTAATAATAAAATAACATTAATAATAATAATAATAATAAATAATAATAATAATAATAATAATAAATAAAAATAAATAATAACAATAATAATAATAAATAAATAATAATAATTAATAATAATAATAATAATTAATTAATAATAATAAATTATAATAATAAAATAATAATTAATAATTAATAATAATAATAATAATAAATAATTTAAATAATAAAAATAATAATAATAATAATAATAATAATAATAATAATAATAATAATAATAATAATAATAAAATAATAATAATAATAATAATAATAATAATAATAATAATAATTAATAATAATAATGGGACATGATTTTTCTTCTGGAGAAGTTTTAGATGGAAGTATTTCTTGTTATGTGTCTTTTATGCGAACTTTTTTTGACAACATTTGTGAAAGTTACTTTATTATGTTGAATTTTTTAAATTTTTTGGATAAAAAATCGCTTTTTAATATTGTGGAAATATTAACAAAAATTTTAATAATAATAATAATAATAATAATAATAATAATAATAATAATAATAATTAATAATAATAATAATAATTAATAATAATAATAATAATAAATAATAATAATCTAATAATCAATCAATAATAATTAGTATTAGTTCTAACAAAGATTGTCTTATTGTAATTATTACGAACAAACACTAATAATAAAAATAAACAATAACTTTACAATTAACCAAAGCAAATAAAAAATCTAATTTGTCCTTAATTATGTATATTATATTTTTATTATATATATATATACTATAATTATATATATATAAATCATATATATATATATATATACTATAGTTTCTCTATATATATATATATTATACTTAAAATTAGTAAATATGTATATTTAAATAAATATATATAGAACATATAAACTTCCTTTACTGTAGCTTTAAATTTGAAAATTAATTAGAAATTGAAGTCGCAAAAAACAAACAGAATTTCTTCTGTTATAATTTTCAGAAAAAGTAAATTTTGTAAAGAAAAAAAAAAGTTTGAATCACTTTTCAGAAACTTTTAAAATAAACTTGTTGTCAAAAATCTTTTAACTTTTAAAACGCAAATTGCACTAATAATAATTATAATATCCGAACCACAGTCCAACTTGTGTTTTATTTATCCTTGAATATTAGTCTGCTTTAGAAAGGTCTTCCCTTCTTTTATACCCTCCTCATGCGACTGCGTTGCACGAGGCTTGGGAGGTTTGGGGGGGGGGGGTTGGGCATGTGGGGTTCTGGGAAGAGGGACAAGAAGGGGAAATGAGGAAGAAGAAAAATTTTCAAGAGAAATTCACAAATAATAATAATAATAAGAAGAAAATACTTGTAATGCGTCTTTTTGTGTTAAAGGAAAAACACAATACGCATGTTTAGTGTACCTTGGACTTTTCTTACAATATATATATATACTATATATATATATATATTATTATATAATATATATATATATATATAATATATATATATATATAATATATAATTTATATATATATATATTATATATATATATATATATATAAGTATATATATTATATAAAGGAAGAGATTGCGCATTACCCATTTGAAATAAAAATAAATAAATAAATAAACAAATAAATAAATAAATAAATAAATCTATTTACCTCCTAAACACTTAAGGGAGATTTTTACTTTTAAAGCCACAGTTTAAATAATTCTTTGTGAAAAAAATAGAAAAACATTTTAATTTTCAAGTATTTATTAAATATTTCTGGCTTGAATTTTTCTCGTAAATATATTTTCATAAATAAAAAGTATTATTGTAAATTAAATTAAAATTTTTCAATTATAATAGGTTAGTTACGAAATGAAAATAATAAAATACCAACGGATATGTTTTATTATTATTATTATTATTATTATTATTATTATTATTATTATTATTATTATTATGTATTATTATATTATTTATTATATTATTATTATTATTATTATTATTATTATTATTATTATTATTATTATTATTATTATTATTATTATTATTATTATTATTATTATTATTATTAATATTATTATTTATCATTATTATTATTTATTATTATTATTATTATTATTATTATTATTATTAATATTATTATTATTATTATTATTATTATATTGATTATATTATTATATATTATTATTATTTATTATTATTATAGATTATTATTATTATTATATTATTTACTGAAATATATATTTCTAGAAAACTTTTTATTATTTATTTTTATTCAGGATTTTAAAAAAAAAAAAAAAGCCAATTTTTTTGGGCCTCTCAATTATTACTTTTTTTTTCCATCTTATCTTTTAACCATTAATAGAGCCGATCTTATTCTTTGAAGTTTTTTTATTCTTGGAATTAAAATTAGTTTGGTAAGAGAGATAAAAAACCAAGAGTTAAAGTAAAATAAAATTATTAATTTATTTGATAAAGATGTCAATAAAATAACGCGTTAATATTCAATTAAACAAATAAATCAATGAATAAAAAAAAAGTAATTTGAAATAAAAATCCAAACAATCTCATTTTCTTGATATCTTTATTTCACTTTCTTTACTTTTCCTGTTTTCATTTTGGGGTTTTACTCTCTCTCTCTCTCTCTCTCTCTCCTCTCTCTCTCTCTCTCTCTCTCTCTCTCTCTCTCTCTCTCTCTCTCTCTCTCTCTCTCTCTCTTCTCCTTCTCTCTCTCTCTCTCTCTCTCTCTCTTTCTTTCTTTTTTAATTTTATTTACCTTCCCTCTCTTTCTTCCTTTCTCCATCTCTTCTCTGAATATTCTCTATCTTTCTTCTTCTCTCATCTCTCTTTCTCTTTTCCTTTATTTTCAATTCTCTCTCTCTCTTTCTTAATTTTATTTTCCTTCCCTCTCTTTCTTCCTTTCTCCATCTCTTCTCTGCATATTCTCTATCTTTCTTCTTTTCTCATCTCTCTTTCTCTTTTCCTTTATTTTCAATTCTCTCTCTCTCTCTTCTCTCTCTCTCTCTCTCTCTCTCTAGTAGTAGGAAGGGGATATTGCTCGTGTTGGTCATTTTGACCACAGCGGCCAGGAACCTACCTGAGGCTTTTTTGAGCCCAATTTTTACCTGCCTTTGACCTTTTTTGACCTTGACCTTTTTGGGCTTGACCTTTTTTGAGCCCAAATTTTTTACCTGCCCTTGACCTTTTTGGGCCTTTACCTTTTTGGGCCTTTACCTTTTTTTCGACCAACCCTTCCGTCTTCCATGGGTCATTTTTGGCCCACGGTATTTTTCGGCAACCCTAATTTTTTGAGAACCCTAATTTTTTGGGAACCCTAATTTTTTGGCAGCCCTAATTTTTTGAGAACCCTAATTTTTTGGCAACCTTAATTTTTTCGGCAACCCTAATTTTTGCAACCCTTCGAAGAAGGGTTGCGCCAAACGGTTGCGTCAGCAACCGTTGTACATGTCCCACCCTAATTTTTTCGATCAACCCTTTGGTCATCCATGGGTCAATTTTGGCCCACCCTAATTTTTGGCCACCCTTTAGGGGCTTAGCCCTATTTTTTGATATTTCGGTAACATCTACACGCGGGCGCGCACACACACACACACACCACACACACACACACACACACACACATACCTAACCTAACCTAACCTAACCTAACCTAACCTAACCTAACCTAACCTAACCTATACCTAACCCTACCAGCCTAAACCTAACCTAGCCACACATAGCCTACACCCAGGCCTCCCACATAGCTACACCGAAACCTACACCCAGCCACACATAGCCTACACCAGGCCTCCACATAGGCCTACACCCCAGCCTACACCCAGCCTTTACACCATAGCCTACACCCAGCCTCCACACAGCCTTCACACCCAGCCTCCACATAGCCTACACCCAGCCTCCACATAGCCTACACCCAGCCTACACCCAGCCTACATACATACCTAGCCTAAACCTACCTAACCTAACCTAAACCTAACCTAACCTAACCTAACCTAACCACCTAACCTAAACCTTAACCTAACCTAACCTTAGCCATACACCTACACCTAGCCCTCCACCCAAACCTTCACCATTTAGCGTACAACCATATTACCTAGGCCTACACGTGCCCCCTTACAAACTTTGATTCTTAAACCTTTTTGACCATGATATTTCAGCCTTGACCCTGTCATTTATACCAGGGTCCAATTTTAACCCACGCTAAAACTTGATGGGCTTAATGGTTCCAATCACCGTAAAGAAGTATCTAGTGATGGTTCTATTAGTGTTCTATGAGTATTCTATGAGTGGCTGGGTGAGTGCCAGGTGAGTGCCAAGTGAGTGTCAATGAGTGGCCAAGGAGTGCCAAGTGAGTGCCAAATGAGTTGCCAAGTGAAGTGGCCACCATAGTGCCAATGAAAGTCCACATAGTGCCAACTGAGGCTGCCACTTTTTTCAAAGCCTTTTCTAGCCTCCCCCTGATCTCCGAATAGCCCTAATATTGGGTGTCTACCCTAGGTAATAAGGTATGAGGATTCGATTGGCGTATATACCAAGCGCTAGGCTACTTGGCCTACTTATGAGTTAGTATTTTCTTAACACTTATACACACATTCACTATTGACACTTGTACACACTATGACACTTATAAGCACTTACACTCTTCATAGACACTTACATTAAACCATAGACACTTACATTAAAACATATACACTTACACACACACATAGACATTACACTTACACTTCACACACTCGATATTTTTGATTGCCTTTCAACTGATGCCTTCAACTTTGATGCCTCAAACATTAAATGCCTCGCATTTAATGCCTTCAACTTTGTGATGCCTCAACTTTGATGCCTCAGCATTAATGCTCAGCATTGATGCCTCAATTTTGTTGCCTCATCTTTGATGGAACTCATCTTTGATGAAGTCATCTTGGATACCCACCTATATTTGATGATTCATCTTTGATGGACTCATCTTTTTGTCTACCTCTAGAATCATAAGCCTACCCAACAGGGCTCAAAGCGTGAGCCCTTCCGCAAAAGACAGCCAATCCCGCCACCCGCAGGTTGCGACCCGCCGGCGTCCCCCCGCCCGGCCCAGTGCGCCCGCAGGCGCAAATATTTTCGCGTTAACCCGCCCGCTGCGGTGCGCCCGCAGGCGCAATATTTCCGCGTACCCGCCCGCCGCGTGCGCCCGCAGGCGCCATATATATTTCCGCGAACGAAAAATATGATATCAATGTTAACTATTCCAAATAAAAGAATTTTCTTTTCAAATTCTTTCGTAAATATATTCAGTTTTTTATTTCATTACCTTAAACATTTTTTATTTAAAAACATTTTCGCGAACATAAAACTGTAACTCTTTACAGACCTATTATTTAACACATATATTATTAACATTATTTTTACTTAATACTTTACTTAATTACTTTTAATTTTATAAATTTTTAAAAAATTGTATGTAAGAAGAAAAAATCAGAGTGTCTGATATATAATCATTTTTTTTCGCTTAATATACGAAATTTACTAAAAACATTAAAATTAATTACCTTAAAGCAGTAAATCAGCTAAAATCCAATAGAGTTTACCTAAAACACTAGGGGGCGGGAATTAGTATGCTTTGTTTTACTGTTTTACTGCTTTAACTCTTGTTTTACTGCTTTTAACTTTCTGCTTTACTGCTTTAACTTTTGCTTTACTGCTTTAACTATTTGCTTTACTGCTTTTAAACTTTCGCTTACTGTTAACTTTCTGCTTACTGTTTTAACTTTCTGCTTTACTGTTTTAACTTCCTGCTTTTACTGCTGTTAACTCATATATTTATTAAACATTACATACCTAAAAGCAGTTAAAATCGTAAAATCAATAGAGGTGTTACCTAACACCTAGGGATTAGTATGCTTTTTGTTTACTGTTTTACTGCTTAACTATCTGCTTTACTGCTTTTAACTCATATGTTTTACTTTTGGGGCCTTTTTGCCTTTTTAAAAAAAAAACAAACTTTCTGCTTTACTGCTTTTAACTCATATGCTTTATTGCTTTAACTATCTGCTTTACTGCTTTAACTTTTCTGCTTTTACTGCCTTTAACTCATATAGTTATAACATTATGTTTTCTTTTTATTTTGTTTAATTTACTTTTTATTTTATTTCTTTTATTCTTTTTATTTTATTTTTATATTTACTTTTATTATTTATTTTTATTTTTTTTTAATTCTTTTTTATTTTATTCTTTTTATTCTTTTTTATTTTTATTTTATATTTACTTTTATTATTATTTTATTTTGTTTTAATACTTATTTTTATTCTTTTATTCTTTTTATTTTATTTTTTATATTTTTACTTTATTATTATTTTATTTTGTTTTTAATTACTTTTTATTTTTATTTCTTTTTATTCTTTTTATTTTTATTTTTATTATTTTACTTTTATTATTATTTTTATTTTATTATTTTTATTTATTATTACTTAGTGTTATTTTACTTCCATGCCTATTGTTATTATTATTTAAAGCACACACAACACATACACACACACCACACATAACTTATACACACATTCACTATGACAAACTTATACACACATTCACTATGCCACTTACATTTACCCATAGGGACACTTACATTTACAAACTTATACCACACACACCAGATTTACATACACCAGATTTACTACACTCGACACCGATTTACTTACACTCACACACAGATTTACTTGACACACACACACACACACAGATTTACTTACACACACAGATTTACTTACACTCACACAGATTTTACTTACACTCACACCCAGATTTACTTATACACACATAACAGATTTACTTAACCACACAAGATTTTACTTACACACCCACAGATTTACTTACACACACCACAGATTTACTTACACACACACACACACACACCGCACACCACTTACACACCCACACACACACGCCCACACTCACTTACGACACCACACACGCACATTCACTACACATTTTAAACGTAATAATTATATCTAAAACATTTTGATGTTTTAATTAAACCACGTACATTATATACTCATTCAAATATAAACTAAACATTATTTCAAAAGTTCTTAAAAACTCTATAATAATCAATCATTATCTTTGAACAAAGAATTTATATTAACTAGTTAATTACTTTTTGTTTTATAAATTATAAAACTAACAAGTTTTAAATAACTTTTAGTAAAATTTTATGAAATTTTATTAAAAACATATATTTTACGCTACCTTAAAGCAATAAATCAGAAAAATCAGTAAAGTCAGGCCCCTAGCACCCCTCACACCAGTATTGCCACGTTTTGCTTCTTTTGACTTACTGCTTTACATCATCTTTAGCGAAGTAATAAGTTTAAAAATAACAAAATAAGTTCTTCTCTGCTAACATAAAATGTATTTTATTAAAAAAAATCATTTCTAATTTTTATTTAAAAATAACAATTATTCACTAACATTTATATTATTCGCCCGATGTTAACTAAAAATATTTTCAAAGTTTTTAAAAATTAATTTGGATTTTCTTTATTATTATATATATTTACATTGACAATCCAACACGAGAAAACACAACAACCCGCACTCGTTACAGATACGAAACTGACCTCTCTCTGAAAATGGGTTGAAAAAACTACTTTTATGCCCCTAAATTTAGGATAATCCGTTTTAGTACCCCGGGAGCGATTAGGCCTATATACCAGCGTCAAAAAATATATTTCCAAACTTGACCTTTTCCTGTAAAATGTGGTGCAATAACTACGTAGGCCTAAATTTTAGCGCCTAAATTTAGGATAAGCCTTTTTGTATCACAGTCGGATTTTTAAGCCTAATACCAGTCAAAAGGGTAATTCCAGTATATACAAGAATCGAGAATCAATGTATAATTATTTTATAAAATATATTTCAAAAACTGAAAACAGCTAAGGATCCGGTAAGATCCTTTGATTCAGGATAATGAAAGGAAATGGTTTACGCCTTTCTTGTGATGTGGACGAAGTAATTCCTTATCGTCATAATTGACCTCGTAATGTGATTGGTCGAGAATTTATTTTATTCGCTTTTTTGGTTTTTAAGGTATGAAAAAAGCATTTTTTTCCATATCTGAGCCCTACCTCTGATTGGATGGAAAAAATTATTATTTGAAGCAGTCGGGATGTTTTTTAGGACCCAACTTCATTTTTAAAATTCATACCTTCGTTTTTGGCTCTTAAGCGGTGCACAGTTCTCTGGTTTGTAATTAAAAAAAGTGTTTCTTATTTTTCACTAAGTGTATATTTCAGATTTCACCTTAACAGGATACCTCAATACCAAGACATTGTCCCAATGCGGAAAATCAAGATCCCCGTTAGTAGGTTTCCATTCTTATATAAAAGAAAGCCCAGGATGGATTGGAATTTTTCAAGTGTGCTACCCAATCACCCTGTTATAATACCAAGCGTATTTTCGTGAGGCCAAATGAATTACTTTGTATATGTTAATCACAACTGAAGAGTGGCTTACGGAATACTTTAAACCAAGCTCAGCTTTTAAAACTGCTGGACCGAAATAGTTATTATCCTGTTAAAAGAAATAAGAGATAAGCAACTTACTCTATCATTTTATAAACATCAAAACATAATCAGCTTGGAAGTTAGATTATGGGTGAGAAATAATGAAAACAACCGTATAATTTTGAACCTACATCATTTTGGATTCTACATTTCAGGCCTTAGCGCAGATGAAATATATGTTAGAGGTACGCGTTAAGCGCATTGATTAATGCAGATGAGAAGGACATATGTTGTTATCTTAATTACGTAACGTAATCCATTACATGTTATACCAAGAATACTACGCATTTAAGAAAACCCTGATCGATTGATCCTACGCACACATCGATCGCCTTCCTAAGTTCTATAGACGTACAAAAATTCATTTATCTACTTAGAAAAACAATGCAGGAAAGTATTTATGCAGGTGACCCAGAATGTAAATATTACTATGATATCTGAAACGGGGAACTTTTTACGTGTATGTGTTAACTGAAGGTATTACTGAGACACGGAACTATATCATCGATAATGATATAAATGATTGGCATATTTGCAAAGATTTAAAGAATTTTAATATAAAATAGGCGAAAACATCATGTGGAAGTGTAATATATAATATTCCTGTATTATATTTAATGTTAACCTTATATATAACCATTGTAAATATATTTAACACGTTTGTATCATATTTAATTGTTATCCTTATATATATATATATATATAGTATATATATATATATATAATATATATATATATATATATTATATAATATATATATAATATATATATATATAAATTACCTGTAAGATAATGATATTAAATTTTCTAATATAATACAAGTAAAGTTTTTATTATCCTTATTTTTACTTTTCTTAAATAAATATTTACATGTATGTTAAGAGTTCTAAATAAACGAAAACTTGGGCTCAGGATATTGAAAAAAACATGCTTTTTCATACCTTAAAACCAAAAAGCGATAAAATAATTTTCGACCCACATTCGAGGTCATATAGAGATAAGGATTACTCCGCTCCACTCAACAAGAAGGTAAACATTTCCTTTCTTAACCGATCAAAGGGATCTTACCGATCCAGGCATGTTTCAGTTGAAATTATATTTATTTAAAATAATAAAAATTGATTCTCGATTCTTGTATATACTGGAATTACCTTTGACCTGGTATTAGGCTTAAATCCGCCTGTGGGTTACAAAAAGGTTTATCCTAAATTTTGGCCCTAATTTTAGGCCTAACGTAGTTATTGCCCCACATTTTACGGAAAAAGGTCAGTTTGAAATATAATTTGACCTGGAATTAGGCCTAACGCCCCGGGTACAAAACGGGATTATCCTAAATTTAGGGCTTACAAGTAGTTATTTCCAACCCAAATTTTACAGAGACGAGGGTCAGGTCGTATCTGCTTAACGAGTTGCGGTTGTTGTGTTTTCTCGTGTTGGATTGTCAATGTACAAAGATAATAATAAAGAAAATCCAAATTATTTAAAAAACTTTGAAATATTTTTAGTTAACTTTGAGCGTAATATAAATGTAAGTGAATAATTGTTATTTTTAAATAAAAACTTAGAATGATTTTAATAAAATACTTGTTATGTTAGCAGAGAAGAACTTATTTTGTTATTTTTATACTATTACATGGCTAAAGATGATGTAAAGCAGTAAGTCAATAGAACAAAACGTGGCATAGCTTGGTGTAGAGGGGTGCTAGGGGCTGACCTTACTGATTTTCTGATTTATTGTTTTAAGGTACGTAAAATATATGTTTTTAATTAAAAAAATTTCATAAAAATTTTACTAAAAAAGTTATTCTTTTTATGTTTGTTAGTTATTAAAATTTATAAACAAAAAGTATTAAAACAGTTAATAATAAATTCTTTGTCCAAAGATAATGATGATTTATTATAGAAGTTTTTAAGAAACTTTGAAATAAAATTTTATTATATTTGAATGAGTAAGTAATAAAAATGTACGTGTTTAATTAAAACATAAAATGTTTTAAATTAAATTATACGTTATATGTTGTAATGTGAATGTGCGTGTGTGGTGTGTAAGTGAGATGTGCGTGTGTGTTGTGAGGTGTGTAAGTGAGTGTTGCGTTGGTGTGTGTGTGTGTAAGTAAATCTGTGTGTGACTGTAAGTAAATCTGTGTTGTGTTAAGTAAAATCTGTTGTGTGATGTAAGTAAATCTTGTATGGTGTGTATTATGTAAATCTGTGTTGTGAGTGTAAGTTAAATCTGTGCTGAGTGTAAGTAAATCTGTGTGTGTTAGATTAAATCTGTGTGTGTGTGTGTTGTAAGTAAAATCTGTGTGTGAGTGTAAGTAAATCGGTGTGAGTGTAAGTAAATCTGTGTATAAGGTAAATCTGATGTGAAGTGTATATGGTTAAATGTAAGTGTCTATGGGGTAAATGTAAGTGTCATAGTGAATGTGTGGTATTAAGTGTCATAGTGAATGTGGCTATAAGTGTAAGGTAATGTGTGTTGTGTGTGTGTAAGTGTGTTCTAAATAATAATAACAATAGGCATGAAGTAAATAACACTAAGATTATATAATAAAATAATAAAAAAATAAAATAATTAATAAAAGTAAATAATAAAAATAAAAAATAAAAAAAGAAGAATAAAAAGAATAAAAATAAAAAGGATTTAAATATAATAAAATAAATTATTGAGTTTATTAATAAAAAAAAATATAAAAAAAGAATAAAAAAAGAATTAAAAATTAATTAGTTAATTAAAAGAAAAATAAAATAATTAAAATAAAAGTAAAATAATAAAAAAATAAAAAGAATATAAAGAATAAAAAAATAAAAAGTTATTAAAAACAAAATAAAATAATAATAAAAGTTAAATAATAAAAAATAAAATAAAAAGAATAAAAGGAATAAAAATAAAAAAGATTTAAAACAAAATAAAAGAAAAAACCCATTGTTAATAAATATATGAGTTTAAAGCAGTAAAGCAGAAAGTTAAGCAGTAAAGCAGTAAAGTGTAAAGCAGATAGTTAAAGCAGAGAGTTAAAGCAGTTAAAGCAGATCAGTTAAAAGGCAGTAAAAACAGAGAGTTTAAAGCAGTAAGCAGATAGTTAAGCAGTAAAACAGTAAAACAAAAAGCATACTAATCCCCTTTGTTGCTAGGTAACAACACCTCTATTGAATTTTGACTTGATTTACTGCTTTAAGGAATGTAATGTTAATAAATATATGAGTTAAAAGAGTAAAATATATGAGTTAAAAACAGTAAAGCAGAAAGTAAAAACATTAAAGCAGAAAGTTAAAACAGTTAAAGCAGGGGAAAGTTTAAAAGCAGTAAAAAGCCAGAAAGACTTAAAGCAGGTAAAGCAGAAAGTTAAAAGCAGTAAAGCAGGAAAGTAAAGCAGTAAAACAGATGTTAAAGCAGTAAAAACAGTAAAAACAAAAGCATATACTAATCCCCCCCCTAGGTGTTAGGTAACACCTCTATTGAATTTACTGATTTACTGCCTTTAAGGTATTGTTTGTAATGTTAATTGTTTTTAGTTAAAATTTCGTTACAATTGTTAAGTAAAATAAAATTGATTATATTATTTCAGACACTCTTGAATTTTCTTCTTACAGTACAATTTTTTTAAAAATTTATAAATAAAAAGTATAAGTAAAAAAGTATTAAGTAAAAATAATGTTAATAAATATTATGTGTATAAATTAATAGGTCTGTAATGAGTTACAGTTTTATGTTTGCGTCGCAAAATGTTTTTAATAAAAAATGGTTAAGTATGAAATAAAATTGAATGACTCATAGTAATATTTGAAAAAGAAATTCTTTGAATAATTTTACATTGATATCATATTTTTCGTTTGCGCAATAATAATTGCGCCTGCGGGCGCACGCGGCGGGCTGGCGTTTACGCGGAAATATTGCGCCTGGCGGGGCGCACGCAGCGGCGGCCGTACGCCGGAAATTTATTGCGCCTGCGGCGCACGTGGCGGGCGGTGACGCGGCGGGTTCGCACCTGCGCGGTGCGGGGATTGGCTGTCTTTGCGCGAAGGGCTCACGCTGAGCCCTGTTGGGTAGCTTATGATCTAGAAGATGGTCTCAAAGATGAGGTCATCAAAGATGACATTCATCAATATAGGTGGTATCCAAAGATGACTTCATCAAAGATCGATCATCAAAAGATGAGGGCAACAAAAATATGAGGCATCCAATGCTGAGAGCATTAATGCTAGGCATCTAAAGTTGAGGCATCAAAGTTGAGGCATTAATGCGAGGCATTAATGTTGAGGCATCCAAAGTTGAGGCATCAAAGTTGAGGCATCAAAATATCGAGTGTGTGAGTGTTAAGTGTTAAGTGTCTATGCGTTTAATGTAAAGCGCCACTGCATATACCGGTTTGAATGTACCAGTGTATCTTGCCGTTTAACTGTAAGTGTCTATGGAGAGTGTAAGTGCTTATTAGTGTGAATGTGTGTATAAGTGGTATAGTGAATGTGTGCTATAGTGTTTTAGAGGAAAAAATATCTAACTCATAGTAGGAAGTAATCCTAGCCAGCTGTACATTAATACGCCAATCGAATCCTTCATTATCCTAATCTATACTTACCTTAGACGAAGGGCTGTAGTGATGAACCCACTAACCTTACTGGCTATTCTAGCAGCATCAGGCGCGAGGGCTAGAAAAGGCTTGAAAAAAGTGGCACTCAGTTTGGCACTATGTGGCACTCCCAGCTTACGGCTAGCATGTATGTTCGGCGCTACTCATTGGCACTCGATTGGCACTCACTATTTGGACTGCATTGGCGATCTCCATTGGCCACAGGCCTCACCTTGCCACGCTCACTGCGCACCATCTCACCCAGCAGCTACAACCTAGGAGCAAATAGTACTCAATTAGACCATAACTGCTAGCACTCAAGACTTAGATCAACTACACTTAGGACTAACTAATCTATACGGTGGATTGGGAACTACCACGTATTTTAAAACGGCCATTTCAAGTATAGCGTGGGGTTAAAAATGTGTATCCCGAAGGGCTAAGGTTACTACTAGCACAACGGGCGTGTTCAAGGACTATTGACAAATCATTCATGGGTCAAAACAAAAGGTTACAGCAGCATCCAAAAGGCTCCTGTAGAGGCGCATCGTGTAGGCTAGGTTATAGGAACTGTCACGGCCTACTGTCGAAGCGGTTGGGTGGAGGCTAGGCTTGCTTTTCACGGTGGTAGGCTAGGTTTAGGTTAGGTTAGGTTAAGGATTAGTTTGGTTAGGTTAGGTTAGTTTAGTTTAGGGTTAGGTTATGTTAGGTTAGGTTAGGCTAGGTAGTATGTAGGCTGGGTAGTAGGCTGGGTTGGAGGCTATGGGAGGCTGGTGTTAGGCTATGTTGAAGGGTGGGTTGTAGGCTATGTGGAGGTGGGTGGTAGGCTATGTGTAGGCTGGGGTAGGCTGGTGTAGGCCTATGTGTAGGCGGGGTGTAGGCTATGTGTAGGCTGGGTGTAGGTTCGGTGTAGGCTATGTGGGAGGCTGGGTGTAGGCTATGTGAAGGCTAGGTGGTTAGGTTAGGTTAGGTTAGGTTAGGTTAGGTTAGGTTAGGTTAGGTTAGGTTAGGTTAGGTTAGGTTAGGTTAGGTTAGGTTAGGGGTGGTGTGTGTGTGTGTGTGTGGTCCGTAGAACTGGTGTTGTGGTTGTGTTGTGGTGTTGTTGGCGCTGCTGCCCCCGCGTGCTTAGAAAAAGATTACCGAAATATCAAAAAATAGGGCTAAGCCCCTAAAGGGTTGGCCAAAAATTAGGGTGCGGCCGATGTTGACCGATGGATGACCAAAAGGGTTGATCGAAAAAATTAGGGTGGGACACGTACAACGGTCGCTGAAGCAACCGTGAAGCAACCCTTGTTCGAAGGTTGCAAAAATTAGGGTTGCCGAAAAAATTAAGGTTGCCCAAAAAATTAGGGTTCTCAAAAAATTTAGGGCTGCCAAAAAATTAGGGTTCCCAAAAAATTAGGGCTTCTCAAAAATTAGGGTTGCCGAAAAATACCGTGGACCAAAAATGACCCAATGGAAAGACGGGAAAGGGTTGGTCGGAAAAATGGTAAAGGCCAAAAAGGTAAAGGCCCAAAAGGTCAAGGGCAGGTGTAAAAAATTTGGGCTCAAAAAAGGTCAAGCCCAAAAAGGTCAAGGTCAAAAAAGGTCAAAATTTTTAAAAATTTATAAATTAAAAAGTATTAAGTAAAAAGTATTAAGTAAAAATAATGTTTATTAAAAATGATATGTGTTAAAAAAGAAGATTCTGTAATGGTAAAATTGGCTTTATTGTTCGCGAAAATGTTTTTTAATAAAAATGTTTTAATAAAATTAAATTAAAAATGAATGACTCATAGTATAATTTTGAAAAGAAATTTCGGATAGATTACATTGATATCATATTTTCGTTTCGCGGGAATATTGCGCCTGCGGGCGCACGCGGCTGGCGGGTACGCGGAAATATTGCGCCTGCGGGCGCACGCAGCGGGCGGGTACGCGGAAATATTGCGCCTGCGGGTGCGGGATTGGCTGTCTTTGCGCGAAGGGCTCACGCTGAGCCCTGTTGGGTAGCTTATGATCTAGAGGTAGACAAAAAATGAGTCATCAAAGATGAATCATCAATATAGGTGGTATCAAAGATGACTTCATCAAAGATGAGTCATCAAAGATGATGGCAACAAAATTGAGGCATCAATGCTGAGGCATTCAAAGTTGAGCATCAAAGTTGAGGCATCAAAGCTGATGGCTCAATCTTGCGGCATCAATGTTGAGGCATCAAAGTTGAGGCATCAAAGTTGAGGCATCAAAATATCGAGTGTGTGAGTGTAAGTGTAAGTGTCTATGGTTTAATGTAAGTGTATATGGTTTAATGTAAGTGTCTATGGTTTAATGTAAGTGTCTATGGAGAGTGTAAGTGCTTATAGTGTCATTAGTGTGTATTAAGTGTCATAGTGAATGTGTGTATAATGTTAGAAAAATACTAACTCATAGTTGGAAGCATCCTAGCAACTTGTAATATTACGCAATCCGAATCCTCATACCTTATTAACTAGGGGTAGATACCCATTATTATGTTCTATTCGGAGATCAGGCGGAGGCTAGAACAAGGGCCTGAAAAAAAGTGGCCACTCAGTTGGCACTATGTGGCACTCACTGGCACTATGTGGCACTCACTTGGCACTCATTGGCACTCACTTGGCACTCATTGGCACTCATTGGCACTCACTTGGCAATCACCTGGCACTCACCTGGCACTCATCTAAGACTCATAGAACACTAATAGAACATACTTAGATTACTTCCTTACGGTTGATCTGGGGAACCATTAAAGCCATCAAGTTAGCGTGGTTAAAATTGACCCATGGTATATGACAGGGTCAAGGCTGAAATATCATGGTCAAAAAAAGGTTAAGACATCAAAGTTGTAGGGGCACGTGTAGGCTAGGTATAAGGGTGGTACGCCTAGGTGAAGGTTGGGTGGAGGCTAGGCTGATCACCAGGACTGCGTACAACCCGCCGCAGGTGCTAGGTTAGGTTAGGTGAGCGATTGGTCATAAGGTTAGGTTAGGTTAAGGGTTATGTTAGGTTAGTTAGGTATAGGTTTAGGCACTGGTATGAATAATGTCTAGGACTGGGGTGTAGCAGGGGGATCGTTGTAAGGCTATGTGGGAGGCTGGGTGTAGGCCTATGTGTAGGTCTGGGTGTAGGCTATGTGCGAGGGCTGGGTGTAGGCTATGGTAGGCTGGGTGTACTGGTTAGGCTATGTGTGAGGCTGGCCGTGTAGGACTATGTGTAGCTGGTGTGTAGGTTCGGGTTAGGCGATATGTTGGAGGCTGGCGTGTAGGCTATGTAGTAGGCTAGTTAGGTTAGGCTGGGTAGGTTAGGTTAGGTTAGGTTAGGTTAGGTTAAGGTGGAAGGTTAGCGTTTAGGTTAGTTAGGTATGTGCAATGGTGTGTGTGTGCTGTGTGTGTGATGTGTGTGTGTGTGTGTGTGTGTGTATGTGTGTGTGTGTGTGCGCAGGATTTGACTTGTTACCGAAATATCAAAAAAATAGGGCTAAGCCCCCTAAAGGGGGTGGCCAAAAATTAGGTGGGCCAAAATTGACCCATGGATACCAAAGCGGTGATCGAAAAAATTAGGTGGTTTGGACATGTACAACGCGTTGCTAGACGCAAACCGCTTTGGCGCGCAACACCTTCTTCCGAAGGGTTGCACACAAAATTAGGGTTTGCACCGAAAAATTACAGGTTTGCCCAAAAGACATTAGGGTTTCTCCAAAAAACTTAGGGGCCTGCCAAAAATTAGGGTTCCCACAAAAATTAGGGTTCTCAAAAAAATTTAGGGTTGCCGAAAAATACCGTGGCCAAAAATGACCCATTGGAAGACGGAAGGGTTGGTCGAAAAAAAAGGTAAAGGCCCAAAAGGTAAAGGACCCAAAAAGGCCAAGGGCAGGTTAAAAAAATTTGGGCTCAAAAAAGGTCAACCAAAAAGGTCAAGGTCAAAAAAGGTCAAAGGCAGGTAAAAATTGGGCTCAAAAAAGCCTCAGGTAGGTTCCTGGCCGCTGTGGTCAAAATGACCAACACGAGCAATATCCCCTTCCTACTACTCTCTCTCTCTCTCTCTCTCTCTCTCTCTCTCTTAGTTTCAAACTTTGCACCACAGGTATAGAGCAATTCCTGGTACTTCCTTAGCAATAAATTTTAGCACTGCCAAGACGGACTCTTCCTCACTTCTCTTTTCACAATACCATTTCCTCTAACATTTTTGGAAATGTTTTTTTTTTTTTTGCATATCTTTCCCATGCTCTTTTTCATCATCCTCTTACCAGTAGACAATATTAATTGTTTCCATGATCTCCAAATTTCAAATTTTTCTTATTTACTATTTAATATGATAATTTTCCTTTAATTTTCCCCCTTTCTTTCTCTATAATACTTTGTAGTCCCAATTTACAAATACCTACAAACTTATTCTCTATATAATGGTGCACTCCCTTGCTGTTTTGTCATTGATCTGCAATGTCCTGCCTATGGTGAGGTGGGTAATTAGATGTTGGTGTTGAGAGAGCCATATATTGTATCAGTCTCAATAAATGTTGCAGGTTTCAGGTTTGTGACACTAATATTTATCTGTATCTACAATGATATTATAAACCTGACATAATTTTGATTTCAGGTCATAGATGAGTCTTTGGACTATGTTTTAGAAGAAATAGATGTATAGAATAATAATAATGATAATAATAATAATAATAATAATAATAATAATAATAATATAAAAAAGATGAAAAAAATAATAATAATAATAATAATAATAATAATAATAATAATAATAATAATAATAATAATAATAATAATAATAATAATAATAATAATAATAATTATAATAATAATAAAAATAATAATAATAATAATAATAATAATAATAATAATAATAATAATAATAATAATATAATAATAATAATAATAATAATAATAATAATAATAATAATAATAAAATAATAATAATAATAATAATAATAGAGAAATAGCCCTCCCACCCCCAAAAATATTGTTTTTCAATCTTTACACCTCCAATTTTCATTGTGCCTCGTTTTATAAGGCAATATATATTTTGCACTTTTCATGACCTTCTCCGGAAACTCCCTTATAGTTGCAATAACTCCTAATTCCTCCTTACGTTCTTAATCCATATGTGAGGATACCATATGAATTAATCTGTCTTTAATATTTATCATATATTATTATATAAATTATTATTAACATGCTCAGGTATTTTCCTCTTTTGTTTTCTATAATCTTGTTTATCAATAATAAATAAATAATTATTCATCCTTCCTTCCATCCATAGATTCATTCTCTCTCTCTCTCTCTCTCTCTCTCTCTCTCTTCTCTCCTCTATCTCTCTTCTCTCTCTCTCTCTACCTCCTCTCTCTCCTCATCTCCTCTCTCTCTCTCTTCTTCTCTCTCTCTCTCTCTACTCTCCTCTCTCTCTCTCTCTCCACACACACACACAATACACACACATACAGTATACTATAACTACCGTACTATATTATATATAGTACTATATACTTATATATATATATATATCATATATATATATATATATATTATATATATTATTATATATATATATACTATATATAATTAATTAATTTATATACTATATGTATGCGCAATGGTGTTTTTCCATGTATGTATATAAGTTTTTGCGTTTGCCACCGCCCACTTGCCATTGTTTAAACATATAGAAAAGAGACAGCGTGAAAACTCGCATCAGCAAAGCCACACTTAGCCAAAAACAAAGGCCGGGTGACAAATAAAAACCCTTGCCAAGATTTCGCCCGGTCCACCGTTGGGCCAATTCTTGAGTTGCGTCTTCTCACTGTTCTAATTATAAAAATCATCTGTTAGGTCAGCTAAAAACTTAATCCACGTGCTTTCTCTGCGCGTCAATTGAGGTCATCATACACTTAAAAACAAAAATTTTCGCACCCGTTTGCATTCTTCAAACCAAAACTAAATCTGTCTAGATACACGTGTATTATTAAACAGCACACCACAACACAAATACACCTCTGAACACACACACACACATACACCACACATAATATATATATATACTATCATAACTAGTATATACGCCGCTACCTATATATATATATATTATATATAGTACTATATATATATATATATATATATATATATTATATATATTATATATATATATATATATATGTATATATATATATACATATATATAATTATATATATATATATATCATATTATATACCTATATATTATATATATATATATATCAATATATATAATATTTCGCTAATTATATATATTATATATATTATATATACATTATATATATATAAATATATATATATACACTAATATATATATATATACTATTATATATATATTATATATAATCATACATCAGTACTAAGATATATATATATAAGTTATTATATATATCAATATTCAGTACTATATAAAATATATATACTAATATATATATATATAATATATATATATAAATACCATATATATATATATAAATTTCTATATAAGTAACAGTTAATTCCACCGCCCTCTATGGACAGAGTCCTATTCAAAGAAGGGGTGTTAAAACAGTAAAAGTTTCTACATCTAACGCAAATTTCGTAGATAAACAGAGGCGCATGCCTTAAAATGCTTAAAGCGAGGGAAATTGAATTCAGCAGGAAACACAGAGAATGGAAGAGAATTTCATAGAACAGAGGCGGATGGAAAGGTAACACCATAGCGAACAAGTCTAGAGTTGCTAATGTCTACACAAAGATCTTGTGCAAACACTGCACCACTTATGCTATGAGAGCGTCGTAAAGGTGGTATTATGCGACTGTTGAGCTCCCTCGAGCACTTGCCGCTGTGGTACCTATAGAAAAGAGACAAAGCCTCCAACATCGCATCGCAAAGATAGAGGGTCAAGTGTACTGGAAAGTTCAGAGAAGTTTATAAGCAAAAGGCCTCTGACTCGACCCTGTCCAAAAGTCGAATAAAACCATAGATATGAAAACTGCACTCCATACACGGGCGAATGAATTAGAGTAACTGAACTCCCAGCTTCATTGAGGCTGCCCTAGCAACCATTGTGATATGAGGTTTCCAAGACATTCTTTTGTTTATGCTAAGACCAAGAATGCTTATATTGTCAACAGGAGACAAGACGAATCATTCGGAAAGAGATAAAGTTATCCTTTCTCT
>JABUQX010050347.1:0-2500 GCA_015478945.1 Trachelipus rathkii
TCATCGCAATTAGTCAGATAACTTCCGTATCTATCTGTAGCATACTGTACCTAACAATAGACTTTTTCATATGTGCTTTTGTGCTTACGAAACATGAAATGCTCGAATTTGCGTTCGTTTTGTTAAACTTAGCGCGCAAAATCGTAAGAAATGCTTACCACACGTTAAGAATTTCCGTAATTCTATAAACTTGCTATTTCCTGTGATTGCTGAATTTACCAAGTTCTTACGAAAATGTGCAAACAAAAAAATGACTGCGTGGTAGGGCCTACCACGCCGTCATTTTGTTGAATTGATGAATATTTAATTCAATAAAGTCAGCTTTAAATCTAATTTCTTCCAAATCGATAAACTCCATCACAATAGATTAATTTTTTGCAATATAAACCATTTTTATTTTTTTTTTTATCAAATCGACGGGCTCCATCGCAGCATCTAATTCCAATTGCTTGCAAAACAAACGTGTTCGTTTATACCGCACAGAAATTCCAGGCAATTAGTTCAGGCAATCAGGAGTGCCAAAGAAATCCTATGGATGTTAAGTGTAGGTTTAAGTGTTTTTATATATAAAGATTCCAAATTTTTCAGTTCTTAATCTGTAGAAGCATTTTGAAAAATGGAGAATTTTTGAAGAGGTATAGGGTATTGAGGTCATAGTGATCTCTGACAGCTACATTCTCTGGTTGAGAGATGGAGAGATTAGTTCGAAAGGAAATGTCCATGTTTTTGAAGGCTCGCATCTTTACTTATTGGAAAGTTTGACCTACATAGTCGACGTTACAGTCGACACATTTATATTTGTAAACAATATGTGACCTCAAGTTCATGGAGATGGTTTTTTTAATCTTAAATAAACTGCCAATTGAGTTGTTAATAAAAGATATAAGAAACTTGCATTGTGTAAAATGTTTTAATCTGAAAGGGAAGAACATTGGAAAGGGGTCCAATGCAGGGAAGCCGAGCATAAACAGGAAGTTTAGGAACATCATATGCTATAGTTTTAGGGCGATAAGTGTTATCGAGAAACGAGTAAACGTTTATCAAAAATGTTAGAGGGATAAAGGCTAAAGCTAGAAAATGTACGGAGAAAGGTGATTTCTTCATGGAAAAACTTCCAATCAGAACAAATAACAAAGGCTTGTGTATGCGGGACCTTTGACCCGCAATTTTATGATTAAAGGAGATAGAAATAAAAAATCCTAAGTAATGTATTAGTGGGATTGCAATAAATAAATTAGCAAGCCCACAAATACTTTACTAGGGACTAATTTCTTTAGTTATATCTCCTTTAATCGTAATTGTAATATTACGAAGCGTTTACGATAGAATGAATTTTAGTATTTCCTTTGCTTTTAATTTAGACCGTTTTCGTTTTTGTCATTTGTGCTTACGCTCGATAAGAAATGCTCACCCAGTTTTAGCACGAATTTCCTGTTTAAACGACTGCGATTTCGTGCTAGGCTTACTTTTGTTTTTAAACAATTGGAATCAGCTATTGTGATGGAGTACGTGGTTTTGGAATAAGCAGAAATAAAAAAAATAACAAATGGTTTATATTACAAATATTTGATCAACTATTTGTATCCATTTGGAAGAAATTAGATTTAAAGCTGTTATATTGAATGAAAATTCATCAATTCAGACGGGGCCTACCACGCCGCCATCTTGTTTGTTTACATTTTTCGTAAGAACGGGCTTATATTCGGCTAGCACGGGAAATAGCAACCTTACAGAATTGAGGAAATTCCTTACGTCTGGAAAGCATTTCTTACAATTTTACGGTAAATTTGACAAAAACGAACGCAAACTCGAGGCATTTTCTTACGTTTCGTAAGCCCAGATATAAAAACGAAAACGGCTTTATATATATATATATATATATATATATATATATATATATATATATATATATATATATATATATATATATATATATATATATATATATAAATATACATATGCCCCATATATATCTTCTTGCTATATATAATATCTCAAAGGTGACTCTATACTCGTGTAGCACGAGTTAACATCTCGGAAACGATCATTACTTTACAAATATCAAAATGCTACGATAAAATTCTCTTATTTTTTGTGAAAATGGGTCAAATGAATGAAATTACATTCTTTGTAAATAGTTATTTTAATAATCAATTTATATATAAAAAATAGAATTTAATATTATAAAAAATATTTAGTCCGGTATACTACATACAAAAAGCCTAATACTGTACACTCCGAGTTGACGTGCTATCATTGCGGTGATGACGTCATCCTTTACAAATTCGAGAAGAAAAATACTCTCACTTTCTTTACTTGTTTTTGTAATGGAAAAAATAGTAATGAAAATATTTCTCTAATTCGCTTAATAAACATCCTTTCGATTTGGTACTGGCTCCAGAGCTAGAAATGGTGTTTACCAATGTACCATTAAAAGGATTTTCCTCCAAGGTTCTTATTTTTGGAGTTATTTGAAAAATTGTTGTTTCTTACTTTATTT
>JABUQX010050347.1:7500-25000 GCA_015478945.1 Trachelipus rathkii
CGGTTATATACGCTGCTGCTCTTGCTATGCTGCTGCTTATATATATATATATATATATATAAATTTCGTTTTAACTCACCATTAAGCTACTAGGCTATATCGGCAATATATATATATATATATATATATATATATATATATATATATATATATTTTATATATATAAATAGCTTTTTATATATTACACACATAAAAACATATATATATTTATATATATATATATATGAAACTACTTGTACGTAGTGTTATATTTACTTGATATTTAAAGCCCTTGGAATATTAAACACTTAGAAAAACTTTGCACTTTAATTACATATAAAAATATTTAAAAGAACTTTACAAAAATATATACATTGATAACTAGCTTTCACCTCGACGCGCGAGGCCTCTTCGGGTTATGGGAAATTACTTATTGTGAAGTTCGAAGAAGAAGGATCAATTTAGTTGGTTTTTATTTTCTTTGTTATGCTATTGAAAAAGTTTGATGATTTTAAATATTCGTTAAGAATAAAATCTATTTTAACCTCACCAGAATATTTGTTATAATTTTTGATGTTGTATATACAAAATGACTCCATAATTTTTCGGTGGCCTTTATGATTAATATTGGTCACGGAATTGAAGTTGTTCATGTTGATGTGATGATTAAGAGTACGTCTGTGATAGGTTAGAGCCGAGTTATTATTGTCAGTATTCAGATCATATGTGTGTTGATATTTTCTTCCCTGCCAGTCCATTGATTCTCCGATGTAGGTAAGGTTGCATGTGCTGCACGGAATGTGATAGATACTGCTTAGGGAGTGGTTTTCCTTGTGTTTAGGAGGTTTTAATATATTTTTAAGGGTAATATTGTTCGATTGAACTAAATGGATATTTTTTGGTAGTATATTTTTAATTGAATGTATAGGTATATTTGGAATGGGCAAAAATGAAACATTTTCTTCTTTGTTTTGAGTGGTGTTGTAATACTTGTTTTTTGCTTTCATGGAGTTGATAGAATTTTACTATATACTTCCTCATCCCCTACTCAACAATAGTTTATGGATAAGATATGTTGACGATATTTTTGTATCCCTACCTCATCATACCAACCCTACAGATGTCCTCAATCATATTAACTCCATCCATCCCTCAGTACAGTTTACAGTTGACGCACCTTCAAATTCATCCATCCCATTTCTTGATACGTTAGTTACATGGAACAATAGCAATCACCTCCAGTATACAATATATAGAAAACCAACATCAGCCCCCAATTATATACATTGGTTATCTAATCATCGTCCAAACACCAAATTAGCCATTTTGTCAAGTTTATTCCTCCGTGCTTTCAGGTTATGTTCCCCATCATTTCTTTCCGATGAAATTAAATATATTCATAACATTTTTAAATCTCTACATTACCCAGATAGTTTCATTACTAAAGCACTTAAAAAAAGCAAAAAACAAGTATTTCAACACCACTCAAAACAAAGAAGAAAATGCTTTTTTGCCCATTCCAAATATAACTATACATTCAATTAAAAATATACTACCAAAAAAAATATCCATTTGGTTCAATCGAACAATATTATACTTAAAAATATATTAAAACCTCTTAAACACAAGGAAAACCACTCCCTAAGCAGTATCTATCACATTCCGTGCAGCACATGCAATCTTGCCTACATCGGAGAATCAATGGACTGGCAGAGAAGAAAATATCAACACACATATGATCTGAATACTGACAATAATAACTCAGCTCTAACCTACCACAGACGTACTCTTAATCATCACATCAACATGAACAACTTCAATCATACAGGCCACCGAAAAATTATGGAGTCATTTTGTATATGCAACATCGAAAATTATAACAAATATACTGGTGAGGTTAAAATAAATTTTATTCTTAACGAATATTTAAAATCATCTAACTTTTTCAATAGCATAACAAAGAAAATAAAAAAACAATTAAATTGATCCTTCTTCTTCGAACTTCACAATAAGTAATTTCCCATAACCCGAAGAGGCCTCGCGCGTCGAGGTGAAAGCTAGTTATCAATGTGTATATTTTTGTAAAGTTCTTTTAAATATTTTTATATGTAATTAAAGTGCAAAGTTTTTCTAAGTGTTTAATATTCCAAATAAAAAGTATAAAAGAGTATGTATATATATATATATATATATATATATATATATATATATATATATATATATATATATATATTATCTTCTCTCTATATATATATATATATATATATATATATATATATATATATATATACCGGTATATATAATTCTGCTGAACATATATATATATATATATATATATATATATATATATAATATATATATATATATATATATATATATATATATATATTTATATATATTTTTTTTTATCTTTCTATATATATATATATATATATATATATATATATTATAAAATTTAAATTTTTTATAAAATCTGTTTTGACCATTTTGCCCAAAAAACCCTGGTGGGCCGGGCAATTTGCAACCCTGACACACACAGAATCCTTTTTGCTTCGAAATTGAGATATGAGAATTTATACTTTTCACCGGCTATCTTATATATCTTCTATTTCTCAAAGTTTTAAATTCTTGTTTTTTCCCCAAATATGCTAGACATATGGGGCAACATTCTATCAAAATTTGGAAGCAATCCGCAATATAGTTTTTTTATTTATAAGTTTAGCAATTAGCATGCCAGGCTTTTATTCTTAAATCAAAATTGCATTTTTGTGACCTTGCTTTTCCTCGATGGCCTTCAGTCTTTAGTGACCTTTGAAGTGTGGGAGTTTACAAAGTCAATCTTTATTCATCAAATTATAACTTGGATAAGTTTCATTGACCTCGTCAAATGAAAAGGTCAACTATGGGTCATAGTTTGACCTCTTGTTTTTCAACTTCGTAAACCTCAATGTTTTGCATCTTTTATTTCGCCTGCAAACTTGATATTAGTCTCATAATGACCAGAAAATTTTTTCGGTTGTTTTTAAATATATTTCAAATTAATATTTATTCCTAATTAATGGGAAAAATTATTAATTGATTCTCTATGAGCACAAAATATCTCGTTCGTAACATGTGATTGACATCAGACACCGCCATTGTTAATTATTAACTAATTTTGTGAACAAACCACATAGTTTTGTATAATGTGATATTCATGTGTTACGTAGTTTTATATTTACTACCTTTTAGTAATAATTTCATAATTTTAAAACCAATCAATTAAATTGATGTTTTTCGTTGAAATTACTCGTTGGAAACCGTGTTGCGGTCTTCTTGTTTCGCATAAAAGTTTGAAGCAGCGATCGAGAGCTCACTTTTATCATAATTACTGCTTGCTATGAGTCTCTTCCATTTAACTTACGTTCCAGACTCCATCGATTGACCTTCATCTACGAGATCATTTTTGCAAATGCAGTATAACGTAACATATATTATAGGACGATGACGGTTAGTATTCGGGCATTTTTTTGGAATGGTATCGGTCGGTTAAAATGGCCGATACTTAGCCGATACTTTTTACTTTTTGGGTGAAAAATTATGAGAAACTTTTAGATTCAATAATAAATCTAATTCGATATAGATAGCTAGTGCTGAGTTATGTTTTTTTCCCCTCGATTTCCTTTTTAACTTAGATTTTTAGCGTTTCTCCAACTTGGCCTTTAGCGCAAAATTTACCTATTTGGACAGCCATTATTATAATTTGTACAGATTTATCTACTTTTTTAGTTGATCTATAGTATTTTATTTTTTTTTTGTACGCAATTTCGTGAGAGCGTGTGAGTGCGTGAGTGGTGTTTTTAAATTTTCTGGATTATTCATATTTTTAGATATTTGCTGTAAAATAGGGTTTTTTATCATTTTAAAATTTAGGTTTACGTAGAATAAATATTTCCTCATTTCTCCTTTGGTTTTGTCTATTTGTTTCTGTCCTTTTATTTGTGATTGCGTGTGCGTGTGCATGTCTTAATGATAGCAGATTTGCACAGGCGTGGCTTTCTTTTGACTTTAAACCAACATCAATCGGTTGCACTCTAACTCTTGCATCATGGAATACTCCCTCTCCTAACTCTTAACCCTAAATTTTATGCTCTTTGTCTGAGAACCAGATGGCTAAGAATTCATCTTCAACTCGTTTAATATATCCATCACTAATAACTTATTTTATAATTTTCGCGTTTGAAGTGTGGAGTATGTGCCTTTGTAAATATAAACATTCCTATAACATGTCTCGAGAATCTCGAATCTCCTAACTTTGATGTTCCGTGGCTTAAAATCTTTCTCCTTCTACTACAAATATCTTATGCTTCTGCTACTGTTCTCCTAAACAGAACAGATTTTCATTCCTTTTTTTGATTTTACTTACTACTTCTTAGCGAGACTGTTATACTTATCATCCCAAATAACTGAGGTCCTCTAATTTAGGGGATTTCAATGTACACAAAACTGAATTGTTGGGTTCCTCTCGTACTGATTTAAGTTGGGAGGAAGCCGAATCTTCAGTATTCTTTAACGATCTGAGCAACGATTAAATAACCACACACCATTCCCGGATCGTCCAACCAATTCTTGAACACACTTGGACCTATGTTTCACCACTAGTCCTTCTCCCTATAAATACACCACCTTCGCCTCCTATCGGTAAATCTGACCCAACCACCTTATATCACTTAATTTAATACTTTCTCTCCACATCTCCATCCTGCCTATGCGGTTTTTTGGCACTTTGATCGGGCGATTGGGGGGCATTGCGTTGCTTCTACGCTAACTATATTGAAGCGACTGCTTTGACCTTAAGACCGCTTCAGATTACGCCGATAAAGTGGGAACTGTAATTGTTTATGGGATGAGCAGTTTCATTCCTTCTTGGACTAAATCTTTTCTCCTCAAAAACCAATGGTTCGATCGTGCTTGTTCCCTGTCCATTCCAGGCTAGAGACAATACTTACTCGGATGTTTTAAAAATTCTCGTTCTCCTATCAATCTTGCCAATTTTCATTCAGCTAGAAATCGTTGCAGGGATACTCTCGACGAGCAAAGCGGACTTTCATTAAACGAAAATTGCGCTGACCTCCTGGGTTCTCCTACCTGACAAATCTCTCTGGCCTCTTGCCAAAAAAACATCTCTAACAACTTTCGTAATCTGATCCCTTTCCTCCTCTTATTCGGCTCTGATGATTCTGTTGTTAATACTCCAACTGAAGGCCAATAATCTCTTTGGCCTCCTTTTTTCCTCTAATTCAACCCTGTAAGAATTCTGGTATTTCCTCTTCCTCCTCCTTCTCCTCTCAGGGTGTCCTATGCCTTTACCTGTCCTTTTTCAATTGATCGGGTGCATGAGCTCCTGAAATCTATGAAGTTAGGAAGGCGTGGTGGCCTGGATGGCATTCCCTCTCCGAGTTTTGAGGAAGTGTGCTTCCGTGCTGACCCACCCTCGTTAATCCTATATTCTCTATGCTCAAATAACTAGCCTTTCCTCAGTGTGGTAAGCGCGCATATGTCCACCTATTCCGAAAAAAATGGATGCTGCTCTGATCCTTGCTAACTATCGCCGTATAGCTTCACTTGTAATTCTTTCTAGGATTTTTTAAACCCTTCTCAACTCCCACTTCTTAGATCATCTGGAATCTCTTTTCTTCTTTTCTGCCTTACCAGTACGGGCTTTCAGCGCTCGAGGTTCTTCTAGCGATATACTTTCCTATTTAAACGAATTTATGGTTTTTCCGCCCTTAGGAACTAAGGGAAGACTTGTGTGGTGGCTTGAAATATCCAAGCATTGACGGTATGGCACGCGCCAACTGCCTCTCCATATAGCTTCCCTCCTTTGGTTTCCTTCTTCTCTTTGCCTTCCTTATGTCTAGCTTTCTTTCAAATCAATCAATGTCGGCTGTGTTTTGATGGGGCGACTTTCTTTTTTCTGTCAATAGTGTTGTTCCTCAGGATTCTTCTGGGTTATCTCCTACTTTATTCTGCTTTTCATCAATGATCTTCTCAACCTGCACTTCTAACTCTATCCACTATAGTCCAGATGCTTGACCCTTCATTCTTCAACTAATATCAATTCTGCTCCCTCTTTTACTTCTAAAATTGCCTCTCGTTTTAATCTTTCCGATTCTATTCTCGCTGATCTGGACATAATTTCCGGGGTGGGGTCGGTCTCAAAGCTTGTGAAATTTAATTCTTTAAAAACCAAGCTTCTACAAATCTCTCTCTCTAAGCCCTTATAACTTTTCTATCTCTTTCGGACGGTTCTCTCGTCTCTCCTGTTGACAATATACATCCTTGGCCTTAACCATAACAAAAAAATGTTTGGAAACCTCACATCACAAGTGTTGCTAGGGCGGCCTCAAAGAAACTGGAAGTTCCGTTTAGATGTGCAGACTTTTTTTTCCCCTCTTCTCAGTTACTCCAACCTATACAAAGGTCTCATCAACCTTGTATGGAGTAACTGCTCTCATATCTGTGGGGGGCGGGGCTCTGGTTTTATCCCGGCTTTTGGATAGGGTCGGTCAAAGGCCAAAAGACTATAAACTTCCCATGCTACTTTCTAGTTTCACTTGAACCCTTTATTTTAGCGGCGCGATGTTGGTGCTTTATCCGTTTTCTATAGGTACTGTAGAGGCAAGTTTTCGAGGGAACTATCCACTCGCGTACCACACCTTTACGACGCCCTCGTAGAACAAGGGGTGCTGTGTCGGCACATGAGTCTTGTGTTTAGTTAGTAAATCCAGACTGGTTCGCTGCGGTGCTTCTTTCTTCCTGCCACCTCTGTTCTGTGGGAATTCTCTTCCATCATCTGTGTTTCCTAACTCAACTTATAATTTCCCTCACTTTACAAGCCCTGCGCTGTGCTCATCGCGTAAATTTGCGTTAGAATGGATTTTTTGAGGCGTTTAACAACCCACCCTTGAATAGGGTTTTGCCCGTGAGCGGCGGTGACAACTGTAAAAAAAAATAAATATAAAAAAAATAATAAAAGGGTTCGATCCGCGCTCAACGGGCTACCAAAAATATGCCAAAAATACATTATTATCTAACTTTAAATGCAGCATAAAAGAATGCATTAAAATAGCATAACTTGAGGAGTTTTTGCTCGCTTTGACATAAAAAAAGAGACAGAGAAGTGGAAAGCCGCTTAAAAAAAAAAAAAAAAAAAAAAAATAAAAAAAAAAAAAAAAAAAATATCGCAATTTCTTCAACAGCCCTGATAGTGACGATGGTGGCTTTTCCAGGGTTCACACCTACTGAAGATGAGGATTGGATATGTTAGACTTTGATAAGTTTATGGGGCCGAAATGGCATTGACATCTCATTCACCTTCAAACGAATCACACCAGGGAACCTCATCGAAACTGAAGAGACAGTCATCAAGAGCAAAGATAATTCAAATTTGCAGTCTGTGAAAGAGGAGATGAGGCTCTACGAAACATGAGATGCTGCCTACGAAAGAATCCTTTCATGGCGGTGGCATGAAAATGGGGCCAAGGTTTCCATTATTATGCGAGTGCTTGCAGGCAAATAATTATCACCCCCTCCTTCATCAGTCGTGAGAGAGCGTATTTATAGTGTTAGGTTAGGTAGGAATGTAAACACCCCAAAAGGAACAGTCTCTCGCCAGATACTAGGGAAAGCTTAATGTTTTTGCATCAAACAATTTGTGAATTTTTGAATTTGAGTATTTGAATGATATCTTTCTTAAAGGAGTATTTTATTAATTCATGTTGAGTAGTAGCGTTTTTTTTATTTTAACTTTTCGGCTGATTTAATTGAGGTCTCTTCTTTATTATTTTTATTTCTTATATTGTAGCTAGTTAAAGAATCTCCTTGTAAATTGGAAAAACATGTTAAAACATAAAAGCTCCCGTAGTTAAACTTTGTTAGAACCGTGACTTGAAAATGGAAATTTGGAATATTTTTACATAAACACACAATAAAAGAGAAGTTATAATATTACTGATTTGCTATTTTATTATTCCTTATTTATCTTAACTAATTTTAATTTATAAAATAAATATAATTGGGCAGCCCAACCAAATATGAAATATAAATGACTAAGTATTATTTGTACAGGGAATGCTCTTGAGTTGCCTTGCAGTGCACAAATGTTCTATCTTATTACTGTGTATATCTTATTATATTAATTAAAGTATCGGTATCGGTATCGGTCAATTAAAACACATCTACTATCGGTACCTTCATCTACGAGATCATTTTTACAAATGCAGTATAACGTAACATATATTATAGGACGATGACGACTCTTCAAGTAGACCTCAATTTCCCTCTTAGGAAACACTCCTAGCCATTGTTGTCAACCAAACGGTAGGCTTCCAATACGACTTTTTTTATTGGTATTGGAAGGGTAACATCAATTTTCCATCCGACAAGGTTTAATTATTTTTATTCTCTAGTAGAAATTTGTGTTAAAGTGTAAGGGCCTTCTGGAGTGCTAATACTCCTTTTTTTAACAGTTTTATCACTACCCTTCTTTCCATTTCAGATATTTTAGTAAAAAGGCCTTATTTTTGTCTGCGATTAGGTTAACTTTTTGTTGGAGTGAGAGTGTTGGGAATGAAAAGTTTAGTCTCTAGGACTTTGACTTCTTTTTGTAAGAAAAGAAGTCGATATCCTTCGTGAACCCACAAGCTCTTCATCAATATTCCTTCGTCCTTATTTTAGGTTCCTTAAAAAGGACTTGAATTGTATCTGAAATAACCAACGTTTTGTTAGTATATTTGTTTCCACTACAAATTGTTAACATTACGCGCCTTTCACGATTCATAGTCCGAACCTTTATTTTGTTCTAATTAGTTCCGATATTTTTTGTCCAGTTTTTTATCATAAATGATGTATCAAAGCTTCATAGATTTTGGACTTTCTATCAATTCTAAACTCTCTCTGTCTTTTCGGTGTATCAATTTAATTAATATATTGTCATTCACACTTGCAAAACAACCTATGATATACAATTTTTTTTCATTTTTTGTTTTCACCTAAACTTTAATGTCGCCACACAAAGAAAAGAAAGAAACGGTAAAAGTTGTAATGGGAAAATAAATTTATATCGATACATCGATGTTTGTATTCATAATCGGATTCAGAATAAATTGTATAACCCTACTGATTATAAATTTTGGAAAGTAAAAATTGTTAAATTAAAATACAAAAAAAAAAAAGGAAAATATTCATGAAAGTTTGAAAGTAATAAAAAATATATACAAAAATTTGAAAGGAATAGTACAAACGGTCTGTAGATTAAAATCTCATTCGAAAATATATTAAAAACAATATTTGAAAATTGGAAAGTAAATTGAAAGTAAATTTTTTTTGAAAGTTGGAAAGTAAATTGAAAAATTCATAAATAATAAAAGTAATTATTGTCAAACATGCAATGGAGGAGCGATTTATAAAAATATAAAAATTCGTTAGAATTTTTTCGTAAAAAGGTTTCTATGGTGATACAAAAGTCAACTATTTTTTGTTTCTCTAACTTTCATTAAAAAGTCATAATTGAAAGTACTTTTATATATTTTTTTTAATATCTTTAAATATATAGGTATATATATATATATTATATATAATATATATAATATATATATATATATATTATATATATATATATATATATATATATATATATATATATATATATATATATATATATATATTTCAATGTATTAAACATTATTTTTGAACTGAATACATTTGTCATGTAGTAATATAAAAATTCGTTGGAATTTTTTCGTAAAAAGGTTTCTATTTAGTATCTAATTGTATCAGGTTATTTTTAGATATAATGGTGATGGTAATATCTGAAAGTAATTGGTTCTTTCCCGGTGGTGGGGCAAATTTAGTCCCCCCTCCCCTCTCTTGAGATATTTTTCATATTATTATCTTGTAGTATTAATTAGTCATCCCTGAAATAAATATTTGCTAATTCTGTCTTACGTTGAACCCCTCTTGTTCCATTAAATCTATTGGAACAGAGAAAAAGACGAAGAATAGATAAAGCTATTTTTCTGGAAAATTATTGATACAACTATATAATCCTATAGCTATAGTTAATATCAATATTTCCAACAAACTCTTTCAAGTTATTATTATTATTATTATTATTATTATATTATTATTATTATTATTATTATTATTATTATTATTATTATTATTATTATTATTATTATTATTATTATTATTATTATTATTATTATTATTAATATATTTTTTTGGTTGTCATATATTCATAATTGTGGTTCGGCGACAGTTTCTTCATCTAAACCGACCAGGGTTGCACGATGAGGACTGGGTTGCCCCCAATGGGTTTTTCAATAAAGCCCACCTTGAAAAAAAAAATAAAAAAACCCACCACTGGGTTTTATCTGGATTTTATAAAAAAAAAAGGTAAAAATGAAGGATAAAATTCAACTGAGACTGAAGGCTAATTAATTGAAAGATTAAACTTATGTTTAATTTCTTTAGTGTTAATTTCAACTTTCTTAATCCTAGTTTACTAGTTAAATGCTCTTTGTTATTATTATTATTATTATTATTATTATTATTATTATTATTATTATTATTATTATTATTATTATTATTATTATTATTATTATTATTATTATTATTATTTTTATTATTATTATTTATCAGCAGTAACATTGCTCACTCCAGACAAAAGGGGAATCGCAAAAGAGCCCTAAGCTGAAGCTCTGTGGCCAAGACACCCCACACTCAAAAACACCCACTATACTAGGTGACAGGTGTTACTTTCAAAACCCCACATGAGTGACATGAACCTTTGCCTAAATTGCTGACCCATTGACAAGTTGACACAATATACCAACAAACTTAAAAAAATGCAATGCCTTTAAATTTTAATGCACTAGGGTGCACCAAATTTGGCCAACAGAAAGAACCTTTAATAATAATATATATAAACAATTTTGCCGATCCACTTTAAACTGTATATGTAATATGTATGTCACAAGATGGGATTCCGTCAATATCAGCGTGACAATTCCCGGAATTCGTTTATTAAATAACAAAATAAAACGGTATAAGTTGTAAAAAATGTCTAGGGTATGATTCACGAAATAAGTTCCAACTCTCCCAGATACGAAGTGTAGTGAAACCTAACAAGTCTCCAGATCTCAAAGTTATCACTGAGTCGCAGATGTACTCCTTATAATATCAATGATCTTTTACTTTCAGTAAGTAAACTTCTTCCAATAAAAAAATAGTTCTTTAATACAGGTGAAAGTCGTTCTTACTACTACTAAACTTTCTTTCAAATAGTTCCAACAAGTTCCTCAAAGTTGTATGACTTTTATATATTCCCAATATATTTCACAAGGTTGTATAACTTCTCTTCAAATTGTTCTAATAGGTCTCTCCCTGGTTACTATCTAAACTCTCTCAAATTCCTTCTGAATAATTACAAGACTTTCTATTCCTCGTCCAGAGTACTATAATCTTCAATTATCCTCAAATCCAATTGATAATTGTCCAACCTGAATTCTTCACGCTATCGTAGTAAAGCTTTTGGAATCAGGACCTCTCCAATAATACATAAACAAAATGACAGCAAAAGTCTTCAACATAATGTAATATACATTAACTGGTAAGATTCTTATAAATAATCGTATACCGAGATTAGAACCAATGGCAGTACCAAACGTAGAACCAATTATAGAATCAAGTATAGAACCAGTAATAACTATTTTATTTCCATTTATGACTTTTCCCCGTATCCAGGATGTCTGGGTGGTAGAGTTAGTTTTATGAATTTTTTTTTCCCATGTGACAAATTTTAAATTAGTAAAGTAAAAAATTTTAAAAAAATATTTTAAAATAAAAATCTGTAAAAACAGACATTTCGAAGACAATTATTTTAAATTTATCACCTTTTTTCGAGATAAATATGCTTATATTACTGCAATAAAAATAAAACAATTTATCCGTATTGTCGGTGTGAAGCTCATGATCTTATTTCCCATATTCCGAATGCATATAATATATATATATATATTATATATATATTATATATATATATATATATATATATATAATTATAGTATATATATATATATATATATATATATATATTATAATATATATATATATATATAAATCGTTACATATATATCCCTTTATGAATTTATATATATACATTGTCTATATATAAATTATCTGTGTCTATAATAAATATATGTTAATTTTCTTTTTTTATATCATATATATAATATATATATTTATAATATATATATATATATATATATATAATAATATATATATATATAATATATATATAATATATATATATATAATATATAATATATTATATATATAATATATATTATATATATATATATATATATATATATATATATATATATATATATATATATATATATATATAATAGTATATATAATATATATACTTTACAACTTTACAACCGCTCGCCAGGAAGGGTCCAAGAACCCTGTCAGCGGGTAAGCACTCTTCTGAATCTTCTCTATCTTCCAAAATCCATCTTCCCTCAGCTCCTGAATCGACGGCAATCCATGTCTTCTCAAATGGTCCTCCACCGCGCCTTTCCCCATTCTCTTCCTAGGTCTTCCTCTTGGGCTCGGTTCCTTCGGTCTCCACTCCCATCTCTTCTTGGCCACTCTTCCCTCTTGGATTCTCTCCAGATGTCCCCACCACCTCAATCTGGCGGCGCATCCATCTTATTCAATATAGCCTCCACTCCAACCTCCTCTCTTATTCCTTCGTTTCTCTGTCTGTCTCTTCTAGTCTTTCCCATTATCGCTCTCAAAACGTACATCTCCGCCGACTGTATTCTACTATCCTCCTTTTGTGGTCGTACTCCATGTCTCTGCTCATATAGTAAAATCGGTGTTAACACACCTTCAATATCACCCTTTTCACCTCCACACTCATTTGTCTATCTTTCAGTATGGGATACACTGGTCTTGCTCCCCGATACTGAGCTATCCTACTTGTGATCTCTTGTACATTTCCTCCCTCACTTCCAAATACTCCAGCCAAATCTGTACATTCTCCACCATCCTTTTAATCTTCAGTTCCCTCCACCTCTTTTCTCAACTCTCTCCCTCCTTTTCTACTGACCACCATGAACCTCCGTCTTTTCTGTGTTTATATTAAAGCCAGCCTTCTCAGCCGTTTTGGCAAAACTTATCAACTACCTCTCTCAAACCTTGTCCTCCCTCTTCGCCCAGCACGCCCAAGTCATCTGCATAATCCAAATATCACCGTCAAATCTCCATATCTTCTCTCACCTTCTTTTATCACTATATCCAGATACGATAAAACAAAATTGGTGACAACACGCTTACCTGTTTGACTCCCGTTTCTCACCTCGAGCCATTCCTTATTCTCAAATTCTGTTCTACATTACATTTACTATTCCTGTATAAACTCTCCAGAGCTCCTCTCATCAACTTTCTTACCCACTGCAATATTCCTCTCCAACACTCTCCAGTCTCTTCTCTAGGCACTGAATCGAAAGCTTCTTCAGATCTATGAAAGCTACTATATATGCTGTTTGTTAATTCCCATACCTTTTCCAACGTAGTTCTCAGACGAACAAGAGATTCGTCGTGTTTCTGTTCTTTCTATATCCGTGCTGCTCCTCCCCCAGGCTTGGCTCTACTACTATTCTCAACCTTTTCTCAAAAATTCTCTCATATGTTTTACCAGATGGTTCAACAAGGAAATTCCCTGTAGTTTTACAAGTCTCCTGTTCCCCTGCCTTTTCCCTTATATAATTTGCACTAATAAATTGACTTTCCCTCATCCTCTGGTACTTCACCCTCGTTCCAACACCTATTGAAACAGTTTAAAAATTTCTTCTTTCATTTTCTTCCTCCCTCTTTTATTATCCATTCTATGGGTATCCCATCTTCACCCGGTGCTTACCGTTCTTCATCGCTTTCAGAAGCCCACCTCTAATTCTTCCGTAGTATATATATATATTATTATTATTATATATATAATATATATATATAATATATATATATATATATATAAATATATATATAATATATTTTATATTATATATATATATATATATATATATAATATATATATATATATATATTATATATATATATATATATGTGCTTTGCATGCGTATTTTGGTAACCATCCATCCCTGTTAGGAGGGTGTGCCTGTCGTGCTACTCCTGTCCAGCAATCTTCTTCCAAAGATTTATATCTTCCAAATGTTCTTTCGCTCCTCCTCTATTTCTCTACCGTCCTTGCCTCTACGTTGTACAAGCACTCTGCACCGAATTCATCCATCTCTTCCTCGGTCCTCCTGCTGGTGTCTTCCGGCTTGTCTCCAATCCATCATCTCTCTCATCTCTCTTCCTTCCTCATTCTTTTCACATGTCCAAACCATCTTAACTGGTTTCTCTCACGCACTCCAAAACAGGTTCCACTCCCCAGTTCTCCTCCCCACCAGCTCGCTCCTCATTTGTCTCTCAACGATACTCCTCTAATGTAGTCTAAGAACCCTCATTTCCGCAGCTTCTATTCTGCTTTTTGCATCGTATTCATTTGCCCAGCATTCAGATCCATACAACAATATCGGTTCTCAGAAATGTTTTATATATTAATATTTTTAACCTCTGTTGGTATCCCTTTCTCTTTAGCACAGGTATATACATTTCCCTTACTATTCTATGAAGTAATTTTCTCTCCGATTTTCCCCTTTTAAACTCGTCAATCGTTATTTTCCTTATCGATCAAATATCTCACGTGCAAATACTTAAATCTATTCACTTGTCTTAAGCCTTATATCTTCTATGTTCACTACTAACTCTTCCCCTCTCTCTTGCAGTCACCATTATTTCCGTTTTCTCTCTGTTTTTTCTCTGCCCATTGACTTTAGTACCTCATTCCACACTATCCTCAGCTTCTTGCAGGTTTGAGCCTCCTGATGTTATCACTGCCGCATAATCCGCATAAACCAAAGTGTGCTCCCCTATTTTCCCTTATGCATATCCTTTTAAGGCATGCTGTCCAGGAAAAGTGCAAAAAGCAATGGTGACAGTACAACTCCCTTCTAACCCCCGTGTTTTCGCTCAAACCACCTTCTCTCTTCCTGTTTTCCTTCTTAAACCTGCTTTCTTACGTTAAGTTACTGTTTTCTTTGCTCTCATTTGTTGAGGTAAAATACAGTACAGAACAAGAGTAAAGTAATTTCAAGGAAGTAGTTATTTTCTAGAATATATTTTTATATTTCTAGAGTTTAATTTATTCCTACAAATTTTATCATTATAATTATGATTATAATTATAATTATTATTATTATTTTATTTTTTGTTGTAGTTATTACTATTGTTTGTAATTATTTGTAATTATCGATAGTTATTATTATTATTCTTATTGTTATTATTATAATAAAAATGTTGTCATTATTATTGTCATAATACTTTCGAGATTCGATGAGTTTTTTTCATACAAGTTGAACGTTAAAGGTTACTGCATTTGTTCAGCAACGTTACTACAAGTGTTATCTATAACTTCATTACTAACATTAATTATATAATAAACAAAGTAACATATATAATATTGAAACTAAGAAAAAATTTTCAATATAAATCTATTGAGAAATCAAATTTCAATTTAATTTTTTGGGAGACAAAATAACGTATTTCCAAAGATAAGAAGTTTGAATTACGTTAAAGTCAGAATTTCTTTTTGACTTTTGATAGATTCAATTACTATTAGTTAATGAATTTATTCTTTAACTATTAATACCGATCGTGACTATGTATCTTGAAGATAAAATCTTCTCATAATAAACAGATGTCTTTTTTGGCACGTTGCCACTCTTTTTGTTGTCAATTTTCAATTGGGTGATCGATTTAAAATTTGGCATACAACATTATTACTATACAGTGTCACACCATATTTTAAATAGGGTCTCTTGATTTACACCAAAACTAACTCTGTTCTGTCACAATTAGATTGGGTGGGTCATTTTAAATCCTATAGATATTGCTTGTCTTTTGCTTAGGATTTACACTTTTTAACATCTACCCTAATTGTGTTCATCTGGTTCGCCAGGAGTTTGATGAGAAAGCAGTTCACACAGTTATTGTTTATTAATTTTAAACACAGTCTGACAGAGGTGTTCAATTATGTGCAGTGATGTTGCAGTAAATACAAAGTAAAAAGGTTTCATAAGTTTTTACTTTGTGCTGAATCAAATTAAAATGATTTATAAGTTACACTAATGCTTCTTATAGTGATCCAAAGGAAACTTTTCTAACCAGGTGCTTGCTAGAGTTAATTTAATTTAAGAAAAAAAATTGCTTAAAAAAAAAAAAAAAATGATTTTTTCATAAAAAATTCAATTATTTAAAAAACAACTAATAAAAATCAATTTGATTTAATCAGTGCCCCCCCTGATATTATAACTATATATATATATATATTTATATATATATAATATATATATATATATATATATATATATATATTATATATATATATATATATATATATATATATATATATATATATATATATATATATATATATATATTATATATATATATACCGAAAAAAAAAAAACCAACTCCGGATACTCCTATTTTTTTTAGGTGCCAATACTGATACCGATACTGATTACTTTAATTAAATATAAAACAAAGTCATAAGATAGAACATTTGTGTACTGCTAAACAACTCAGGATGCATTCCTGTACAGATCAATACCTTAAGGTCTTTATTTCAAATGACTGTTCCCAAGTATAATTTATTTTATAAATCAATTGTATCTTTAAGGAATCATAAATTTAAATTTTAATATTAAAAAACTTTTTTTTTTGTTAGTGTTTAATCAAAAAATCATTCCATTTCCATTTTACAGTAATTAATTAACGAAGTTTAGCTAACCTAGTTTTTTATGTTTTAACATGATTGCAATTTACAAAAAGATTCTTTAACTAGCTACAATATAAGGAATAAAAATAATGAAAAAAAAAAAAAAAAAAAAAAAAAAAAAAAAAAAAAAAAAAAAAAAAAAAAAAAAAAAAAAAAAAAAAAAAAAAAAAAAAAAAAAAAAAAAACGCTATTATTCAAACATGACATAATATACTCCTTTAAGATAAAGATGATTATATTCATAACTCAAATTCAAAAAATTCTGAAATTTGTGATGCAAAAACATTAAGCTTTCACTAGTATCTGGCGAGAGCCTGTTCCTTTTTGGGGTGTTTACAACTTTACATTCTCACCTACACTAAAAATACGCTCGCTCTCGACTGATGTGGGAGAGGCTGATAAATATTTGCTTGCAAGCACCAGGGTTGGTGATTTTTTTTTGATTTTTTAAAAAAAAATCAAATAATCAATGATTTTTATGATTTTTCAATTTTTTGATTTTTTTTAGGCACAAATTGCCTTTTTAATTATTTTGATAAAATTAGTAAATCCTAATTATTAGCTAAT
>JABUQX010050348.1:10000-17500 GCA_015478945.1 Trachelipus rathkii
AACTACCAACACAAACATGACCTCACTTTTGACTCACAAAACTCGGCAACTATTGTCACATTGAGCACAGACCCCAATTCAATTCTCACAACATTAACATTAATGGCATGACAACAAGAACCCATTTTGGCAACGTACTCGACCCCCACACAAACGCAAACTCATTGAAATCCTTTGCTTAAAAAGACTTTCGCCCAATTTTACCATTACTTACAAGGTAAACATACCTTGAACCCCACCTTAACAAAATTTATGAACACCACAACAAACCTTTTTTTTCAAAAAAAATCAAAAGAGAGAGTTTAACCTAAAATCTTAATTAAATTATTTTGAAAAAGTTTTTTTATATAAATTTCATTTAGTCTTCAATTCATAGCGTCTGAAAGAGGATCTAGTAAGATCGAAAGCTCACGCTCTCAACATCTAGAAGACCATTTTATTATGTAAAAATTTATTACTAACTTTAATATTTTGCACAGTTTTTAATAATTCGAGGCTACTTGATACCCTTATTAAACTAAGCGTCTTAATTGCTGATTGTCTAATATATATAATATAATTTTTTTTGTTTTTTTTTTTTTTACAGACATCACCACCGCTCACGGGCAAAGCCCTAAATTCAAGGAGGGAGGGTGTTAAAATCAACAAAAACTATTCATAACGCAGATCACCGCAGACCTAGGAGAGCGAGAGCGCGGGGTATATGTTAAGTGAGAGGGAGAGACTTAAATTGGAGTAGGGAAAGCACAGGAAGCATTGGAAGAGAATTCGGCACAGAACAGAGGTGGCAGGAAAAGAAGGAGGCACCACAGGAACTAGTCTGGAGTTGCTAATATCAATAACCAAACTCATGTGCCGACACAGCACCGCTTGTGCTACGAGGGCGTCTTAAAGGAATGTGGCACGCGAGTGGAAAGCTCCCTCGAGCACTTTGCCGCTACGGTACCTATTGAAAAGAGATAAAGCACCAACATCAACATCGGGCCGCAAAGATAGAGGGTCAAGTGAACTAGAAAAGAAACGGACAGTTTATAAGTCTTTTTTGTTGCCTTTGACTCGACCCTATCCAGGAGCCGGGTTGAAACTGAGCGTCCCCAGATATATATATGTATCCATACAAGGGCGGAAATGCGGTCCCTTGTATAACTGGAGTAACTGTGGAGAGGAAAAAAGTCTCGCAAGTCTAAACAGAAACTCCCCCAGTTTCTTTGAGGAGGCCGCCTTAGCAACCGTTGTGATGTGAGGTTTTTTCCAAGACATTTTTTGTTTATGTTAAGGCCAAGGAGAGTTTGATACTTGTTAACAGGAGAGACGAAGAGAACCGACGTAAAGAGATAGGATAAGTTAGAAAGGTGGTCCCTTTAGAGAGGGAGATTTGAACAGAAGTTGAGTTTTTAAGAATTGAATTTCACAAGTAAGGTTGAGTACGACCCACCCTGGGAAATTGTTATCCAGATCAGCGTATTGTATATATATATTATATATTGTTATTTATAGACGAGAGGCAATTCTTAGAAGTGAGAGAGAGAGGGAGGCAAGAATTGGAGAGAGAAGAATGAAGGGTTCGAGTCGATCGGATATGAGCTGAATAGAGGTTTAGATGTGGCAGGTGAGATCATTAAATGAAAGTAGGAATAAAGTAGGGAGATATAAGACAGCACCCTGAGGAACACTATTGACAGAAAAGGAGAAGACGGGGTCGCCCCATCACCAACAGCCGATATTGAGCGATTTGAAAGAAAACTAGACATAAGTAAACAAAGAGAGAAGGAGCAAACCCAAAGGAGGGGAGCCTTTGGAGAGCGTGGACGCGTGCCATCACCCGGTTCCAAATGCTTTGGAAATGATCAAGCGCCACCCCTACGCACCAGTCTCCCGTAGTTCCTAAAGGGCGGGGAAAACCAATAAATCGGTTTAATGGAAGTATATACCAGTAGACTACCTTAGAAACGGATGCCGAAAGGCCGTACTGCGATCGGAAAAGAAGAGAAAATGAGATCCAGATGGTCTTCTTAAGAAGTGAGTTGAGAAGGGTTTCAAAGATCTTAGATAGAATACAGGTGAGAGCTATGGGCCGATAGTTAGAAGGATCAGAGCGGCTTCCTTTTTTCGAATAGGTTTGGACATGTGCGTGCTTCCAAACACTGAGGGAACGTGTTAGTATTGAGACATAGAGAGAATAGTTATAGTTAAACGAGGGGAGGGGCCAGCTCGGAAGCACTTTCCTTCAAATCTTTGAAGGGATGCCATCCGGCCTTTAGCATTCATAACGTTCACAGATTTCAGGAGTCAATGTAATAGATCAAATGTAATCACATACATAAAAGCATGGGACAACCAGAGGAGAAGGGGAAGGAGGAGGAATCGCCAGATCGCGCAGGGTTGAGTTTAGAGGAAAATAGAGGCCGAAGGATTGGCCATTTCAGTTGGAGATAGCAACAGAAGCCATCAGATCGACATAAGAGGAGGAAAAGGTAATTTACAGAAGTTGTATAGAGGGATGTTTTTTTGGCAAGAGGCCCCCAAGAACAGATTTAATCAGTAGGAGACACAAAGGAGCGTTAGCGCACGTTCTTTTTATCGAAAGCCCGCTTTGAGCTGCTCGAAGTAGTATGTTAATAAACTATTATTTGCGGCTTTAACAAAGAGGAATAGGTGAAGAATGGTAATTTTTCGCCAACCCCGATAAGCGCGGTTCCCTCTGGCCTGAATTGGCCACAAAGAACAGGCACGATCGAACCATGGATTTATGACGAGAGAAAGATTTAGTCGAAGAAGGGAATGAACCTGCTCAATCCGTCATATCGAATTTCCAAGGCTCCCACCTTACTTGTGCAAGAAAAGCCAAGCGTCATCAAGAGTCAAGCAGTCATTCCCAATATAGTTAGGTAGAAGCGGGACGCGCAAGGGTCCCCAATCGACCCCGATCAAAAAAAAGTGCCAGAAAAAACGCATAGGGGGGCAGGATGGAGCCTGATTAGTGGAGAGAAAGTATTTAAAGTTAGAGAGATATACGGTTTGTGGTCAGATTTACCAATCAGGAAGCGAAGGTATGTGGTATTTATAGAGAGAGGGACTAGTAGTGAAACATAGGTCAAGTGTGTTCAAGCAATTGGTTAGGAGATCCGGATGCTGGTGTAAGGTTCTTTGATTTAGTTTGCTCCCAGATCGTTAAGAATGCTGAATGCTATTTGGCCTCCTCCCACCTAGATCAGTCATGGAAGGAGGAGTACCCCAACCGCAATCAGTGTTGTGGACGAGTTGAAATCCCTAATCAGAGGACCTCAGTATTATTGGATGAGAAGGATATAACAGTCCTGCGTGAGAGTGGTAAAGATATTCAAAGAAAAGAAGTGAAATATCTGTTCTGTTGGAGGAACAGTAGCAAAGAAGCACTAAGATTATTGTAGTAGAAGGGAAAGAAAAGATTTTTTAAGCCACAGAACAATCGAGCAATTAGGAGATTCGAGATTGCACGAGAACGTGTTACAGGATAGTGTTAATGTTTACACATAGCTACACAGAGAACAACACTCCACCCTTCAGACGGAGAATTATGGAAAATAAAATTTATATTAGATACATTAAAAAACCGAGTTAGAGGGTGAATTCTTAGCACAAGTTCTGAGTCTCAGACGGAACGAAAAGGTTAGGTGTTAGAAAGTTAGATATGGATGTAGTTCAACAGAGACGTGAAGTTAGATTTATAAGCCGGATGTTGGTAAAGTTAATAGAAAAGCCCACGTCTATGAAATGTTGCCATCTTTCAACAACCACACAACACACGCACACACACTCCAACACACAATAAAAGCAAATAGACTAAAACAAAAGAAGAAATCGGGATAAAATTGAATAAACTAAATCCCAACTTAAAAAATTCGAGCACTAAAATTAACTAAATAAAGAAAATATACTACTATACACTAAAAAACAAAACTTAAACCTAAACAACTTTGCTGCACTTACTAAAATTTATTAAAACCTACAACTAAAAGAAAGAAAAAAAAAATGAAAAAAACTAAATCCTAACTTAAAAAATTTAAGTACTAATATTATTTAAATAAAACATATACTACTATACACTAAACCTAAACAACTTTGCTACACTTCCTAAAATTTATTAAACCTACAAAAGAAAAAAAAAAAATTAAAACTATAACTTGTCTTTTTAAAACTCCAAACTTTTAAATATCGCCGAAACGAATAAATAACTAGTTTCAATTTGATACAATTAATAAAACTTTCAATTAAAACACAATGAGATTTAAAAAAAAAAACACCAAACACAACACACTTTCACTAATCACAGAATATTAAAATAATAACAATAACGCCTAATAAGATAAAGATAAAAAACTTTCGACCGGGAGCAACTTTCAAGCACGTCCACACTCCACAAGATTAAAACACTATTATTTTTTATTAATATATATATTATTATTTTACGTACTTTAAAGCAATAAATCAGTAATTATATATATATATATATATATATATATATATATATATATTATATATATATATATATATATATATATATATATATATATATTATATATATATATATATATTAGTATATATATATTATATTATATATATATATATATATATAATATATGATATATAATATAATATATATATATATATTATTATATATATATATTATATATATATATATATATATATATATATATATATATATTTATATATATATATATATAATATATATTTTATTTATTTATTATTTATTTTATTTTCTTTCATCTTTTTCCGCTTGAGCGGGGTAGTGGTACGTACAGCCTCTCTCATTCACACTTCCCCTCATCTCGCCCTCACCCACCTCCTCCACCCCACTCTATCTCTCGCCAACACCCTACCCTCTTCCTCCCTCACATTCCTCCCTCCTCCAGCATCTCCTTTATTCCATCCATCCACCTCCTTCTTGGTCTCCACCTCTTTCTCTCCTTCCTATTCCCCTCCTGCCTCCGCAACCTCCTCCTAACCACTCTCTTTTCCCTCCATTCTCACCCAGATGCCCGATACCGATCCTTAACAATTCGCCTTGCTCTCGCTCTTCCGCACGCGACCATTTGTCTCCAATCAGCAATCTCTCCCTCACCAACCCTCATTCCTAATCCCTCCCTTCTGCAACCCACAAACCGCCTTCTCAACCATTCATCTCAAATACTTCCATATAAATTATACTATATTATATATATATATATATATATATAATATATATATATATATAATATATATATATATATATATATATATATTATATATATATATATATATTATATAATATATATATATATATATATACGTCGATATTAATTGCATTATATCCTTTTGGACTGAAATTTTTTTGAAGAAAATATGTGGGTGGCTTGGTCTTCAGCTTGTACCTTTTCCTTTTTTTTTATTATTTTAAAAAGGTTGGAAGCCTTTTATTTACAATGACAGTTTTATTATTGATTCAATGTTATTTATTTTGATTTTTCTCAAATGTGTTGGATCCTACAAATCGATATTAGCGACATTAATAACAAACGAAAAAATAATGGGATATGGACAGGGATAAAGACATGATCATATAATATATATATATAATATATATAAATATATATATATATATATATATATATATATATATATAATATATATATATATATATATATATATATATAATATATATATATATAAAATTATATAAATATACAGTATACAAGGTAGTCATAAAGTCTTCCAACATTACAAATATTCATTACAAACAAACCATGACAGGTACAGCTGTATGGTTTGTGGCAAAAGGAAGAGTAAGTAACAGTTTTCCCTTTGTTTCATCATTATGTAGCTGTCCAATTAATATAGTAGGCGCTGCAACCCAAAAACCGAACATGGCGTCTCAGTATGAAACCAGGTCACCGGTTACTCTGCAGCTAAATTTTAGGAGGGAATATGGCAGACAACCGATAGATTAAAACAGCCTATAATAGTAGCGTGGTATATAAAGTGTAAGGATTTTGCTGTCCCTTCCACGAACAGGGCGACCATCTGGCACTGAAGAGACTGCTTTTACTGTGTGTCAAGCAATCGCACAAAGCCCTTCCACGTCTACACGTCTGCGTTCCGTAACTCTGTATTTATCGATCCACAGTGTAAAAACTTCTACAAGGACGACTGCTTATGTTTGCGTATAAAGTCCATATTGTGCAAGCTTAACAGCCAAATGATCGATCTAGTCGTGCTGCTTTTGCGACCGAGTTGTTGCAACGGATTCATCACGACAATAAATATCTGCAGCATGTGTGTTTTAAAAACAGGGCTACTTTTCACATCCCTGGAAAGATGAAAAGGCACAATGTCTGAATAAAAGGTTATGAAAATCTGCATGTCGCCATGGAATATGTGAGAGATATCCCGGATTTGAATGTTTGGTGCGGTTTGAAGCATGACAGGGTCATTGGTCTCTTCTTTTTTGCCAAGTCTATAGTAGCGGTCACCATTTACCACGATGTGACGCAATATTTCGTGGCACTTCAACTGAATGAACTATAATCCTGGGCCATCTTCCAGCACAATGAGTGCATCACCATTGGGGTTACTCGTCCGTGAGTTCCTCGAAGAACATTTCCGGACAGATGGATTGGGTGCGAGGGTCTGACACGCTGGCCACCACATTCGTCCTACATAACCATCCTTAACTTTTCCTGTGGAGTTATGTTAAGGACAAAGTGTATGCGACACGTGTACCGGACCTGTATAAATTAAGAAGGATAATAACTGATTATAATACTAGTGTCACCACAAATTGTTGCACAACACATGGCGCGGAATTGATTATCGATTGGGCGACGAAGGGCGCTCATGTGGAAGTGTATTAATTTTGTGCTAATATGATTTTCGTGCCTTTACCTATAGTATTTATATTGTGAAAAGACTATGTGATCCTCTTTCACATGCCACAAATCATTCACTTGTATCTGTAATAGTGTGTTTCTAATAAATGTAATATTGGATAGATTTTATGGCTACCCTACATATATATATATATATATATATATATATATATATATATATAAATAATATATATATATATATATATATATATATATATATATATATATATATATATATATATATATATATATATATATATATATATATATATATATATATATATATATTTATATATATATATATATATATATATATACTCATATATATATATATATATATATATATATATATATATATATATATATATATATATAAAGCACGCAAATCTGTATATTTTTTTCTCCTTATAAAATACATTACGAGTTCATGAGAAAAATTCAATATTGGCAAGAGCAGCTATAGAATGGATTTTTAATTTCTTATACCGCAAGTTAGAATGTTTAGAGGTATATTTCCTGCAGAGCTTAGGGTTTGAACGTTTACCTGAATATTTGATTATTCAGGTACACGCGATGTTACACATGAATAGTTCAA
>JABUQX010050348.1:25000-66253 GCA_015478945.1 Trachelipus rathkii
CCAACAGTCTCCTAAATGATAGATAGTTCGTGGACGGGACAGCATAATTTTTGAAATTCGTATACCATGCAACGATGCTCTTATAATCTAGCTGTGGTCTTACATATTCCCTCTTAAAATTTCGCTGCACAGTAACCGGTGACTTGGTCTCCTACGCAGTGGCCATGTTCGTTTTTTTGCGGTTGAAGCGCCTACTATATTAATTAGACAGCTACATGAAACAAAGGAAAAACTCTATTACTTATTTTCCTTTTGCCATAAACCATACAGATGTACCTGTCCTGCTTTGTTTGTTATGAATATTTGTAATGTTGGCGAGATTTTTATTGCTTCCGTATATATATATATATATATATATATATATATATATATATATATATATATATATATATATATATATATATATATATATATATATATATATATATATATATATATATATATATATATATATATATATATATATATATATTTATATATATATATATATATATATATATATATATATATATATATATATATATATATATATATATATATATATATATATATATATATATATATATATATATATATATATATATTACACTAGGTTAACCAATGCTTTGTAAGAAATTACACTTTATTTACACATATTTTAAAACCATTAAATTTAAAACAGGCTAAAAAATTATTTGCAAAGAAACTAGCTTTCGCTCCCTCTTGGAGCCTCTTTGCCGCCATCCTCAACACAATTGACCCCACACTCATTCTAAACCATATAAATAGCATTCACCCCAACATTCAATTCACAATGGAGACCCCCTCTTCCACTCAAAATTCCTTACCCTTCTTAGACACCCTTATCATGTGGGACCACACTAATAAATTATCATACACAGTTTACAGAAAACCCACATCTACACCTAACTACATACACTGGTACTCCGCACACACAACAAACACAAAACTTGCCACCCTCTCCTCCTTGTATCTCCGTGCCTTCATAATCTTTTCTTCTGTTTTCCTAAAACAGGAAACAGACGTCCTCAAAACAGTTTTCAATAAATTAAAATATCCCAATCACGTAATTATCAAGGCATTTAAAAAAGCAAAATCAAAATTCTATTCCACAGCACAAAAAAAAAAAAAAAAAAACTTCAAAAATTTATACCTAAAAAAATTTTTTTCACCACCTGAAAGAGGCTCAAAGAGGGAGTGAAAGCTAGTTCCTTTGTAATTAATTTTTAGCCTGTTTTAATTTTAATGGTTTTAAAATATGTGTAAATAAAGTGTAATTTCTTACAAAGCATTGGTTAACCTAGGGTAATTGATAAATAATAGATATAAGAAGGGAGCGAGTCAAGTTTATTAATAAAATTATATATATATATATATATATATATATATATATATATATATATATATATATATATATATATATATATATATATATATATATATATATATATATATATATATATATATATATATATATATACATATATAATAAAAATATATATATATATATATATATATATATATATATATATATATATATATATATATATATATAATATATATATATATAATAATATATATATAATAATAATATATATATATATATAATATATATATACTTTCTTTAACTATATATATATATATAATATAATATATATATATATAATATATATATATAATATATATATATATATATATATATATAAGGGTATCTTGTTATGATCTTTAAACAATTATTTGGGAAATTGTCTTCTTCTTCTTCTTTAAATTCTCTCATTGTCCTTCTCCGATATTAAGTCAGTAATTTCTCTTAAATCACAACAAACTTTTTCCATAGTTTTTTCATAGATTTTCATCCCTTCAAGTGAATAGAAATTTTGGCAAATTTCAGAGAGAGTATTCATCTTCATAACATATTCACAAACTCGTTCTTTATTACCTGAACACAGGTATAATAAATTTTTGTAAAAAGATTTTGGGTTCATTATTTGAAAATCTAATGAATGCAAAGCATTTTCAAGAATTTTACTTTTAATGTCCGAAATTTTTTGTTCTGTATAACCAAGCCATTCAAAAATTTTATCATATTGTTTAATGATAAAACTATTACTGTTTAAAAAGTAAGATGAAGATGCTATTGCAAATAAATAGTACATTATCCATTCTTTAATTTCTTCATCCGTTTTTCCAAACCACTCAAGAAGTTTAGTGAGATGGGCAACAGGAATTTCAGAGGACACAAATGTTTCAGCAACTTTATGAAAATGAAAAACTTCATGGAAGATTTCTTTCTTTAAATTACAAACTTCGTCAGGACTGACAATCCAGTTCACAAACTTATCTGCAATATCTAAACTTCCTTTTTTTAACACAAATTTATGAAAAAAATAAACTGCTTGCTTTTTTTTAGTTTCCGTGCGAGTATTTTCATTAATACATAAGGTGTTTATATACATATCGGCTAATTTGAATTTATTTTTATGAAGAAGATGACGAATATCTGAATCTCCATTTTCTCTCAGCATATGTTTTTTTTCTTCCAACGTTGCACTTTCTAATATTAATCGAAAATTGATCTCATCGTCATGTGAAAAATTATTGATCCTTACTATCATTCTCAACAGTTTATTACTTCCTAATTCCTTTCCTATTGCAAATTTCTTATGGCTTGAAGGACTTTTAATCCAGAACTCCCTCAGTAAATGACGATAATTATATGTCTGGCTTAAACTCAAGTCTTTAGTCGCATAAACTATATCTTGAATTAGACGATAAAAATGCATTTCATCTAAAATGTGGAAGACTGATATTGCATTTTTCGTGAAAAAATCCTGGTATGGCCAGATTAAAAAGCATTTTAACAGACCATACACTAAGTTAAAACGAAGTAAAAATGAGTCTTTAATTTCTGGATTAGCCAAATTAACTAAATGCATCGTAATATCGCGGTGAACTGAAAAGTCCCTTGAAAGCGACAGTTTATGTATTGATTTATGATTTTCAAAGAAACTTGCAATTCGATTCACAATATGGCAAATACTTCACTCGAAATTATTTTCAATTTCTTCCATGTTTCCTGATTTTGGCATAACGATCGACTTTATTGCTGCTAAATATCCATTTGTTTTTGTTCCATAAGAAGATACTTTTGAAAAAAAATCGCGTGATATACTTTCGTGTTGAGACTCTGATATTGAAGGATTTTCAATTTCCTCAAAATATTTTGTCCACAATACCAAAGGGCTTTCAGAATCATATTTAATGAAAATGTTTTTAAACTCTAATTCTTTGATATGGTATAGCTGCCACAAACGTTGTGCAGTATCTCGAAAGAAATAATGGCAAGCAATCTTATATTGAAGAAAAACACTCAAACTTGGATCCTTCACCAATTCCCTGGCTGCTTTTTCCTCATCAAACAATCCACTTGATGTAAAAAAGGAACTTTTGATAAAATCTTTAATAAAGTTGGTTGGCAATTTGAAATGGGTTTTTAGATACTCTGCCCACTTCAACATCTCGATTCCGATGGAAGGAAGAAAATGCCATGGAATGGCCTCCGTTGGTAAACTACTGTCTTTCAATATTTCAGCTACCACATTATGAAGAGCTTGACTCCAAACATTATACCTGGAACCACTCTTCAATGAGTCAATGGAGGAAGAAAATATTTGTTCCTTAATGGCAGGGTGATTCGAAATTACAACCAATGCTGGAATTCCACAAAGATTTAGCAATGAAGACATCATCATTGTTTCGTTTTTAGCAGGCTTTATCTGAAATATATATATATATATATATATATATATATATATATATATATATATATATATATATATATATATATATATATATATATATATATATATATATATAAAAATATATATATGTAAAACTATCTAAGAAATATATATATATATATATATATATATATATATATATATATATATATATATATATATATATATATATATATATATATATATATATATATATATATATATATATATATATATATATATATATATATATATACGGTGTATATATATATATATATATATATATATATATATATATAATAATATGTATATATATTTATATATATATATATATATGCTATATAAATAGATATATATATATACAGTATATATATATATATATATATATATATATATATATATATATATATATATATATATATATATATACTATATATATATACTATATATATATATATATATATATATATATATATATATATATATAACAACTGCTCTACAAATCAACGCAGTGCGATAGGTATTCAAAAATAACCCCTTAAGTAATTTCACACTGCTGGGATGTGAACCTGGGCCCTAGCAGATGTCCGCGTAAGTGTTTGACGACCACGCCACGATGGACTAAAAGTAAAGCGCGAGAATTGTTCCTGTGGTGAATATATCACCCACCCAACAGGAACCACGACGCACTCTACCCGTCCACGCTCGGGCGTAGCGACAAACAGGGCACCGCGCAGAGTGAAATACTTTATAACCGGGGAATATATTGTATGTATAACAACTGCTACAAATTCAACGCAGTGCGATAGGTATTCAAAAATAACCCCTTAAGTAATTTCACACTGCTGGGATGTGAACCTGGGCCCTAGCAGATATCCGCGTAAGTGTTTGACGACCACGCCACGATGGACTAAAAGTAATGCGCTAGAAGTTACCTTTTACACTGGCGCTGACATATTCACCCACAGGGCAATTCGCCTTTGTCCATCAGTGTGTGTCAATCAAGCTACATCAGCGGTGAGTACAAGAGTTACGACACAAATATATATATATATATATATATATATATATATATATATATATATATATATATATATATATATATATATATATATATATATATATATATATACAGACACCACCTTTTATTCACATACCTATATAAACATACTTTTATCCACACACCCCTTCTAGACAATATCTTACAGACATCCTTATCCCTTATATTCCTATGAGTGGGAGAAAAAGAATTGCACTGAGCGTATGTTCTGCGTTTCGTACAAGGCGACTAAAGGGACAGTGGTAGTTGGGTTGGCTGTTCACTACCAATTATCTTTTGCCAGGAATGATAAGACATGCCTTGGAGAAGGTCGTGATCGCCGTAAGCTACTCTCTATCTTTCGGAGAAAATGTATGAATCGTATGGGTACATGGAATGTTAGAGGAATAAATGTTAGGGAGAAGAGGAGAGAGGTGTTGGATGTATTTAGAAAGGGCAAATTTGATTTGCTCGCTGTGACTGAAACAAAGATGAAAGGAAACGGTGAAAATGAGTGGTGTGATGTGAAATGTGTATGTGATGGTATGGAAATGAATGAGAGGGGAAAAGAAGGAGATGCAATTCTGATGAGTGACTTGTGGTACAGAGCTATGGTAGATTTTGTTTGTGAGTACTAGAATTCTAAGGGTTAAATTTAAGTTTGAAAAAGTAATGGTATGTGTGGTTGTGACATATGGTCCATCTGAGGGTAATTTTGAAAAGAGTGCGATTTTCTGGGATAATCTGAATGATGTTTTGGATAGGGTGAGTAGGAGTTTCAGAGTGATTGTGTTGGGTGACCTGAGTGGTTGGATAGGTGATCAAAAAAAGGGATGGTATAATAGGTGGCTTTGGGGTGTCAGGAGAAAAATGAGAATGGTAGGAAGATGATTGATTTCTGTGTTGAGAGAGATATGTGTGTGTAAGTAATACCTTCTTTAAACATAAGAGAATTCATAAGTATACTAGAGTTGGTGTAGGTAAGTTGGTATCGAAGTGAAAGAATGATTGAGATATTGTTGGTGAAGAAGATATTTAAGATAATGTTGGATGTTAAATCAGTGAAGGGGTTAGGAGTGGGATTATCGTATCATTATGTTGTTTTATATAAAATTAAGTTAGTGGGGCTTGGATGGAGAGGAAGGGGGAAGGAAGGAAGTGGGTAGAATTAAGAGTGAGAAGTTAAATGAACAAGGTAATATGGATAAGTATTTAAGATCACTTGTAAACAAATCAGTTGAATGTGGGAACAAGTTGAAACTGGACAAATCTGGAAGCAAATGAAATGAAGGAAACGGTTGTTAGCAGTGCAAAAGAAGTATGGATTTGCTAAAGCAGGAAGTAGAATGTTAACAGTGAGTGGTGGACTGAAGATATGATTCTAGCGGTTAAAAAGTAAAAAAAAAGCGTGGTTGAATATACTAAAAGCCAAGGATGAGGTTTCAAAAGAAAGATGTTTAAAATTATATAAGGGGGAAAATGAAATAATAAAAGATGCATACGTAGGAGGAAAAAATGGTAAATGAACATTTTGGAAGGAGTTTGAACGGTGACTACTAGGGAATAGGAAGCTCTTCTAGGAGAAAGCGCGAAAGGTTAAGAATGAGAATAAGGGGAATCTGCTTAGAAGAATGAATAGGGATTGTGCTTTCATAACTGTTGAAATGGATGTGAGAAGAGTGTGGAGTGAACACCGAAAATTTGCACAACATTGACAGTAATGAAAAGGTGATAGTGAATATGTGTAGGTTTGATGGTGTAAGAATGAATAGGTATTTTGGGGATGAGATGATTAGTAAAGAGAAGGTAATGGGTAGAGTGAGAAAGTTGAAGAATGATAAATCTGCAGGTATAGATGAAATTGCTGGTGAAATGATCAAGAACGGAGGATCGATGGTGATTGAGTGGATTTGTAAGTTGTATAACAAAGCGTTTATGGAAGGTGTAGTTCCGAGGGATCGGATGAGAACAGTAATAGTACTCTTATATAAGGGTAAGGGGTAAGGTTAACTGTGTAAATTATAGGGGAATTAGTTTATTGAGTGTTGTATGGAAGATATATACTGGTATTTTGATCGAAAGATAGCGTCGAGTGACTGAGGGACTGATTGGTGAAGAAAAAGGTGCGTTTAGAAGTGGTAGAGGATATTTGGATCAAATATTCACCTTGAAACAAATGAATAAAAAAATAAAAGAGAACAAGAATAAATTGTATTTAGGTTTTATGGATTTGCAACGGGCGTATGTTAGAATTAATAGGGAGGCTCTATTTCAGGTGTTAGTGATATATGGTTTTGGAGGTAGGCTTCTGATTGAAATCAAAAAGTATGTATGAGGAAAGTGAAGCGTGTGTAAGAATAAATGGAGTTGAAAATGATTGGTTTAGTATTAATAGGGGAGTAAGGAAAGGATTTGTTATGTTTCATTGGTTATTTAATCTGTATATGGATGGGGTTATGAAAGAATTAGAGTTGGGGTGGCAGGGGAAGGTGTTAGAATGATGGAGAATGGAAGAGAGTGAATGGAGCCCTACCTATTATATGCGGATGATTTTTTTTTGTGTGACGAATCTGAAGAGAGTTTGAGAGGATTGGCAGAGGGATTTGGCAAGGTGTGTGAAAGGAGGGGTTTGAAAGTAAGCGTAGATAAGAGTAAAGTTATGGTTGTGGGTGAGGACAGGCCTCGGTGTGAAGTTCTGTTTGATGGTGAACAACTGGAACGAGTGTCTGAGTTTAAATATTTAGGATATATGTTGGATGAAAAGGGAACGGATGATGCAGAGTGTAGTAGGAAAGTTGTGAATGGCAGAAAAGTGGCTGGTGCAATTAAATCGTTGGTGGATGTAAAGGGACTAAATCTTGAGTGCGCTAGGGTCTTGCATGAGGACATGTTGTTACCTGTGTTATTGTATAGTAATGAGACTATGGTCTGGAATAAGAAGTATAGATTTAAAGTTCAATGTTTTCAGATGGACAATCTTAGGGGCGTGCTAGGTGTGAGAAGAATTGATAAAAAGAGGAATGAACGTATTAGAGAGTTGTGTGGTGTGAAGAAAGAGGTAAATGAGAGAATAAAGGAAAGAATGTTGAGATGGTTTGGTCATGTGGAAAGGATGAATGATAGTCGGTTGGTTAAGCGGATGTATAGTGGTGAGTGTGTTGGGAATCGATCAGCTGGGAGACCGAAGAAAATGTGGATTGAGTCAGTCAAGGAATGTCTGGAGGAGAGAAATGTGAGTTTGACAGAGGCAAGAAGAAAAGTGTATAATAGGAGTGAATGGTGGGGTTTTGTGAGGGGGTATGGTTGTGGCCCACCTGGGCCAATGGATGAACACTACACTGACGATATGCCATAGTGAGGGTCCGTCGCAGTTCCGTGAAACTCTAGGGGGGATTTTCTGACTGCGACGAGTTCTCACTAACAGGTATAGAAGGGGCGGTAAGGCTGGGCTTTCTTTTCGACTTGTGTCATATTCATCTACTGCTTTTCTTTTCCGAAGCATGTTACGCACCTAGATGAAGATGAAGAAAGAAAGAAAGAAATATTATTATTATTATTATTATTATTATTATTATTATTATTATTATTATTATTATTATTATTATTATTATTATTATTATTATTATTATTATTATTATTATTATTATTATTATTATTATTATTATTATTGAAACTGAAAGTATTAAACTGTTAATTTTATAATCGCTATTTTATAATAAAAATAAAAATAATTTGCCTTAAAATTACGTTATACATTTGTTTCCGAAACTAAAATATATTTGTTTTTCATGTGTTGCGCCTGCTTCTTTATGTCTTTACGGTATTTAACCGTATAGCATTTGGAGATTAGATTTATTGGAAAAATGGTATATTTTTTTTTTATTCTTAAAAGCAAGCGAAAAAAAAAATTGTTGAAACAAAAAAATGTTTTACTGTAACTCTGTAAGCACTAAGCTGAGTCAGAGTCGAAATTTTGAATTTGACTGCTGGAGTCGGAGTAGGAGTCGGAGTCGAATTTTTTTTTTTAATGAGCCGGAGTCGGAGTCGAAAATTTTTGTTCAAGTGGAGTCAGAGTCGGAGTCGGAGTCGGAGTCGGAGTCGGAGTCGAAAATGCAAATTTGAATTTAAGGAGTCGGAGTCGGAGTCGGAGTCGAAAAATTTATTTTAGGACTCCGCAGCCCTGGATTAGAGTGGGCAGAATATCTAGGCTTAATAGCAAACCCTGCATCGGCTCAACGAATTTGGATGCTCTAATCACCATGGACATGGTTTCAAATTCAGATGCAAGAAACATGAGAGAGGGTGTGATTTTTGTTGTTATAATAAATTATTTATTCTAGTTGTATGTGTTGGCTACATTTATAGTGATAGTGTGGATATCAGATGCTAGAAGCATGAGTATGTTATTGATGTGTGGGTTTTGAAGTTAAAAGTAATCCCCAGAGGTAAACCTATATATATATATATATATATATATATATATATATATATATATATATATATATATATATATATATATATATATATATATATATATATATATATATATATATATATATATATATATATATATATATATATATATATATATATATATATATATATATATATATATATATATATATATATATATATAAATAAATATAAATATATATATATATATATATATATATATATATATATATATATATATATATATATATATATATATATATATATATATATATATATATATATATATATATATATATATATATATATATATATAGATGGCATCAGAGTTCAGGCATGTAACTAGAGAACTATAAATCCTACACTAAAACAAATGGCATTTTGGTTTCAGAATGTGAACTTAAAAAAAAAATTATTTTATTCTAATATTTATTAATAACTTCTTAATATTATTAGTAATATCATAGTGCACGCTCTGAGTGACCTTCAAACCTGCAGTAGTCTCGAGAGCAAAAGTTGCCAAATACCGTTGTTTGGAGAAAATATTTTTTCTTTTTATATCCTTTTGGGGTTCGAGTCGACGGAGGGACAGAGGGGGATGAAAGTCCCCCGTCGTCCCCAGTAGGCCGAGAAACCCCAACTCTATCCACCGTTCTTGTTTACCCGTGGGTATTCGTCCGTAATAAAAAAAATAAAAATTCAACATTTGGCACCTTTGCCTCCTGATCGGAGTAAGCGGCATCTTCGAATTGTAAAAAACTGTAATATTTTAAACATTTTTAACAATTTTAATTTTAAAATGCGTTATTTTATTTTATTTTTTTTAATTTCCGGGGTAAAAATGTCTCCTGATTAATAAAATGATATTTATTTTCTTGTAGCTGTTATAGTTTTTAGTTACATACTGGCCTTTTCGGGATGCTGACCATATATATATATATATATATATATATATATATATATATATATATATATATATATATATATATATATATATATATATATATATATATATATATATATATATATATATATATATATATATATATATATATTAGTTAGTTAGTTAGTTAGTTAGTTAGTTAGTTAGTTAGTTAGTTTGTTTATTACCCCCGAACTTCTATCCAATGAATTTGGGTGGGTTCATAACCTACCGCATGTGAGTCATTGGTATGAGAAAGTGTGTTACGTGTATTTTCTAACCAAGTGGATTATAATGCAAAGATTGTCTAGGCTTGATAGCAAGCAATGTTTCGGCTCAACTCATTTCTAAATTCTACCAGCCATAGACTTTCTTATGCTAGAAGCATGGGAGAGAGAGAGTGTGTGATTTTTGTATGTTATAACAGATTGTTATGTTGTATGTGTTGGCGATGATTTTAGTGATGTTTAGGTATTGAGATTAGTGTAAATCTCTATGCCGTAAACTGTAATTAAATATTGCAGGAAATCTCCTACTGACGGCATCTTTTTTGTGTGCTTTCAGGTGGCCATATATATATATATATATATATATATATATATATATATATATATATATATATATATATATATATATATATATATATATATATATATATTTATATATATATATATATATATATATATATATATATATATATATATATATATATATATATATATATATATATATATATATATATATATATATACCCAACTAATATCCAAAGATTGGAGGTGGGGTGAGCAACATGCAGAGGAAACAGAATAGTTAAGTAGAACATGAACTAAGTCGAAGAAGGAAGAACCCCTCGTACTCTCCCCTAATACTCTTAAGTGCGAGACCATTACTGTCAAAATCCGCCCAAGGCTTCACAACACCCTGACAGTCACCCACTATGGAATCTCGTCAATGTCAGGGATAATCCCCTGGGCCAAGCCCGCAGCCATACCCCCAAAAGTACCTAAACTATTTACTCCTACTAAAAAAAAATTGTCTCGCTTGTGCTAAATTCACGTTTTTTTTTCTTCAGATAATTTATAACTGACTCAATCCACTTTTTCCTTGGTCTCCCATCCAGGTCTATTCCCAAAACACTCACCTCTATACAGCCGTTTAACCAACCGACTATCATCCATCCTTTCCATATACCCAAGCCACTTATTTATTCTCTCATTCATCCTTTTCCTCACACCAAGCTCTCTCATGCGCTCATTTTATCAATTCTTCTCACACCTAGCATCCCCCTAAAATTCTTCATTTGTACCTTAGATATATACCTCATATTCCACACCGCAATTAATCTACTGTACATTATAACCTATACATTACCTGTACATTAATACCCTATCACACTCAAGACTTAGTGCCCTTTCATTCATGAAAGACTTAATTACTCCAGCTATCTTTTCACCACACAACATTAACAATACACCCAGCATCGTCCGTTCTCTTTTCATCCAACAAATAGCCTAAATATTTAAACTCAGATACTTGTTCCAGTTGCCTACCATCCAACATGATTTCACACTGTGGACTCTCCTCACCCCCCATCGTTACATTACACTTATCTTCATTTACTCTCAAACCCCTTCTTTTACAATCCTACCAAACCCCTCTAAAAAATCTTTCCATTTTCTTCAGATTCACCACAAAATTTAAATCATTAGTGTTCAATAAGCAGGGCCTCCCCCTCCAATCTGTTCCATTCACCATCACTACCTCTGACCCCAACAATTATTGTTTTCATCACCCCACTGACTTATTAAAGCTTGTAATCTGGTTAACTTGTACATTAGCAATAGTTTTTCTTTTGGTTTTAATGGCGTATATAATATCTTGGCATTTGTTTAGTATATTGACAAGCCTAAGATTGCAGTGTAGGTTGTGTGTCTTGCATGGACATGTGCTTAATAAATATTTAATTTGACTAGGACAGTCTTGATAGGCTCATGTGGCCTCTAACGGTTTCTTTATTTCTTAAGTTTTTATAGACTAATTAAATAACCTTGGAGACATAACACATCTTTCCCTCACTCCACTATTAATATTAAACCATTCACTCTCCACTCAATTTATTCTTACACAAGCTTCACTATCAACAGACATACTTTAGATACCATTTAGAAGCCTACCACCAACGCCATATATTCTTAACACCTGCCACAGAGCTTCCATATTAGTCCTGTCATACGCCTGTTGCTAGTAAACAAAACCTAAGAACAGTTTGTTCTTCTCTCTCTCATTAGTTTCAATGTAAAAATTTGATCTATACATCCTCTACCACTTCGAAATGTACGTTGTTCTTCCCTAACAGTCTCTCAGTCACTCGAAGCATTTCTTTCCGACAAAACACCAGCATGTATCTTCCCTACAACACGCAACAAACTAATTCCAATATAGTTTCTGCAGTTCCATTTATCTCCCATAACCTTATATAAAGGCATTATTACTTCCCTCCTCCAATCCTTCGGAACTACACCCTCTCCAAACGCTTTACTACACAACTTCCATATGCAATCAATCACAATCTCGCCTATATTCTTGATCATTTCATCAGTAACTCCATCTAAATCTTCTGATTTATCATTCTTCAACTTTCTCACTATCTATTATCTTCTCAGTACTAATTTGTTCATCCCCAAAGTAACTACCTCTTCTTACACATCAAATCCACACACATTCAGTATACCACCTCTTAATCACTGCCAATGTTGTGCAGGGTTTCCAAGTTTTTCTTCCAAATTCTCTTCACATCCAACTCTTCAGTGACGAAAGCACCACCCATATTCATTATTATATAATGATTTCCTCTATTCTCTTTCTTAACGTTTCGCACTTCCTTCTAGAACAGCTTCCTTTTTCATTGCAAGTATCCATTCATTCTCCTTCCAAACTGTTCATTTACCTCTTTTCCTCTATATATATTTCACTATATATTTCTTTCGAACTCTCATCATTGACTTTTAGTACTTTCAACCACGACTCTTTTATACCTTTAACCGCATGCAACACCTCTTCATTCCATCATTCACTATTGACATTCTTACTTCCTGCGTTAGCACAGCCACATACTTCTCTTGCACTGCTCAATTTCATATTGTTCACCATTCAACTGACTTATTTGCAAGTGCTCTCACATACTTTTCCTTATAACCCTGTTCATTTTTACTTTTTACTATTAATTTCTTCCTTTTTTTATTCGCTGCTCATCCATGACCCTAACTTAATATTATATCAAACAACGTAATGATCTGATATTTCCATCCCCAACCCCTTCACTGATTTAGCATTCATCACATACTTCAACATCTTCCTCACTAACACAAAATCTCTACCTACACCAACTCTCGTAAACTTGTAGATAGAATTGTGTTAAAAAAAAAAGTTTCACATAAACGCATACTTCTCTCTCTTCATAGAAATCAATCACCTTCCTATTATTCTCATTTTCTCCCACAAATCCAAAGGCACCCGTTATATCACCTATCCAAACATTCAAGGAGCCCAACACAACTAATCTGAAGCCCCCCTCACCCCGTCCAAAACATCATCCAGATTGTCCCAGAAAGTCTCACTCCTTTCAACATCACACTCAGATTGACCATGTGCTACAACCACAAATACCTTAAGCTTCTCAAACTTAAATTTAATCATTAAAATTCTGATCCTCGCACAAACAAAATCCATCATAATTTTGTCCCTCAAGTCACTCATCAGAATCTGTAATCACGAAGGAATAGATTTTGAGTTTAATTATAATTTCTACTTTCTCCTTCACTTGTCTCTTATGTACTACATTACAGGTTCCATCATTAGTGACAGCAAATGCACTTAATCATATTGAAAATGTAGTGCTTTTTTGGAAAGATTTTCGCCCAAATATCGATGAGAAATTTTAAAACCATTTTAGAAGTTGTAACAAAACTTATATATATATATATATATATATATATATATATATATATATATATATATATATAAATATTTAAAAATAAAAAATATAAATATTATAAGATATAATATATATATATATTATATATATATATATATATAGAATATATATATATTATATATATATATATAATATATAGTATATATATATATATATATAAAGATTTTAAATGAAGGTAAAGAAATGGCGTTCTTTCCTTGTTTCACCTTGACCCTGACCAATAAAGTCACCTTCAAGTCTATCGTCTTAACTACTTCACCATCTCCATGACCAATAAAAGTCACCTTCAAGTCCATCGTCTTAACTACTTCACCATCTCCGTGACCAATAAAATTCACCTTCAAGTCCATCGTCTTAACTACTTCACAATCTCCGTGACAAATAAAAGTCACCTTCAAGTCCATCGTCTTAACTACTTCATCATCTCCGTGACCAATAAAAGTCACCTTCATGTCCAGCTTATAAGCGAGTGGATTCCCATTAAGACGAAATTACCATGTAAACTTGATATCGGACGCAGGATTGCCTGTTTCAACCCCAGAGGGAATATGTTTCGGTTTAAGGATAGATTCGAAATCTTCAGATAGAACGGAGGTTAAAGCGATAGTAACAGGGTTGAGAGGGAACTCCTTTTTACGGAACAGGCTGGATGAACGAACGTTTCTAGCAGTTACGGAAGGTCGAAGTAAATAGACAGAGATGAAATAGTTTAAAAAGGGAAGGTGCAAGAGAACAAGAGAACACACAGCATCATTGTGCGCACGTCACAACAAAAGCTTTGACAGGAGAGAGAGAGGAGAGAGAGATGAGAGAGAGAAGAGAGAGAGAGGAGAGAGAGAGAGAGGAGAGAGAGAGAGAGAGAGAGAGAGAGAGAGAGAGGGAGAGAGAGAGAAAAACGTTCATCCATCTTTTCTCCCATCACATTCTTAAAATTTATCCATCATGTCCATCTTTTCCTTCCCCATCACCTTAAATTTAACCATATCATATAATAGTAATATATTATAATATATATATATATATTATATATTATATTATATATATATTATATATATATATATATATATATATATATATATATATATATATATATATATATATAGTATATATAGTTATATATATAGAGAGAGAGAGAGAGGAGAGAGAGGTAGAGTAGCGCACATATTACCAGCGATGAAATTACCTCCCATTTGGCATATGCTATATAAGGGATCCCATGACATTCCAGTGCCTAAACTCATTTTAAGCGTTTATATTAACACTTATCCTACAGACAACATCTTACAGACACCACCTTTTATCCACATATCATATACACATACTTATATCCACACCCCTCTTCTAGACAACATCTTACAAACATCCCTATTCCTTATATCCCTATTTGTTGGGAAGAAAGAATTGCCCACATCGTATCTCCTGCGTTTCGTAAAAGGTGACTAAAGAGACAGTGGTATTTGGGTTGGCTGCCAACTACCACTTATCTCTTGCTAGGAATACTAATGCATGCCTCTGAGAAGTTCGTGATCGCCATAAACGACCTCGTATCTTTCGGCAAAAATATATGAATCGCATGGGTGCACAGAATGTCAGAGGAAAATAAATGTGGAGGAGAAGAGGAGAGAGGTGATGAATGTATTTAGAAAGGGCAAATTTGGATTTCCTTGTGTGACTGAAACAAAGATGAAAGGAAACGCTGAAAATGAGTGGTGTGGTGTGAAATGTGTATGTGCTGGCGTGGAAAGGAATGACAGGGGGAGATAAGGAGTTGCAATTCTGAAGAGTGACTTGTGGTACATATCTATGGTAGATTTTGTGTATGCCAGTACTAGAAATCTAATGATTAAATTTAAATTTGAAAAGGTTGAAGAGAGGACGATTTTCTGGAATAATCTGAATGGTGTTTTGGAATGGGGTGAGTAGGAGCTTAAGATTGATTGTGATGGGTAACCTAAATGGTTGGATGATCAAAAAAGGGATGGTATAACAGGTGTCTTTGGGGTATCTGGAGAAAATGAGAATGATAGGAAGGTGATTAAGGAGAGAGGTATGTATGTGATTTATACTTTCTTTAAGCACAAGAATAGTAATAAGTATAATAGAGTTGGTGTAGGTAGAGATGTTATCGAAGTGAAAAGTATGATTGATTTTGTGTTGGTAAAGAAGGAGATGTTGAAGTATGCGTCGGATGTTAAATCAGTGAGGGGGTTGGGAATGGGATTATCGAATCATTATGTTGTTTTACGTAAAATTAAGTTAGTGGGGCTTGGATGGAAAGGAAGGTGATGAGGTAGGAAGTTTGTAGAATTAGGAGTGAGAAGTTAAATGAACAAGGTAATAAAGATAAATATGTAAGAGCGCTTGCAAGTAAATCAGTTGAATGTGAACAAGTTGAAACTGAACAAATCTGTAAGCAAATGAAGGAAGCGGTTGTTAGTAGTGCAAAAGAAGCATGTGGAAGTGCTAAAGTAGGAAATAAGAATGTTAACAGTGACTGGTGGAATGAAGAGGTAATGTAAGCGGTTAAAAGTAAAAAAGAAGCTTGGCTAAATGTACTAAAAGCCAATGATAAGGTTCCAAAAGAAAGATGTTTTAAATTATATAACAAGGAAAAAAGGAAACCCTAAAGATGCATACGTAGGAGGAAAAAAGGGGTATATGAACAGTTGGAAGGAGAATGAAAGGGGACTTATAAGGGAATAGGAAGCTCTTCTGGAAGGAAGCGCGAACGGTTAAGAATGAGAATAAGGGGAATCTGCTTAGAATAATGAATAGGGATGGTGCTTTCGTAACTGATGAAATGGATGTGAGGGGAGTGTGGAGGAAACATTTCGAATATCTGCATAAAATTATTAGTAATGAAGAGGTGATAGTGAATGTGTGTGGGTTTGATGGTGCAAGAAGAAATAGGTATCTTGGGGAAGAGGTCATTAGTAAAGAGGAGGTAATGGGTAGAGTGAGAAAGCTGAAGAATGTTAAATTTGCAGGTATAACTGAAATTACTGGTGAAATTATCAAGAACGGAGGCAAGATGGTGATTGATTGGATTTGGAAGTTATGTAACAATGCCTTTATGGAGGGTATAGTTCCGAGGGATTGGATGAGAGCTGTAATAGTACCTTTATATAAGGTTAAGTGGGATAAGGGTAACTGTAAGAATTATAGGGGAATTAGTTTCTTGAGTGTTGTAGGGAAGATATATGATGATATTTTGGTCAAAATAGTGCGTTGAGTAAAGGACTGATTAGTGAAGAACAAGGTGCGTTTAGAAGTGGTAGAGGATGTGTGAATCAAATCTTTGCATCGATTGAATTATTGAGAAAATGAGGGAGAAGAAGAATAAATTGTAAATTTTATGAATTTGCAACAGGCGTGTGATAGGATTAATTGGAAGCTCTATGGCAGGTGCTAGTGATATATCGTATTGGTAGTAAGCTTCTGAATGGAATCAAAAAGTATGTATGACGATAGTGAAGCGTATGTAAGAATAAATGGAGGCGAAAATGAATGGTTTAATATTAATAGCGGAGTGAGGCAGGGATGTGTTATGTCTCCTTGGTTATTCAATTTGTATATGGATGAGATCATGAAAGAATTAGAGGTGGGTTGCAGGGGATGGTGTTAGAATGATGGAAAATGGAAGAGAGTTAAGGGTGCCCTATCAATTATATGCGGATGATTTGGTTTTGTGTAGCGGATCTGAAGTATGTTTGAGGGGATTTTTAGAGACTTTTGGCAGGGTGTGTAAGAGGAGGGGTTTGAAAGTAAAGGTAAAAGAGTAAGGTTATGGTTGTGAGTGAGGACAGTTCTCTGTGCGAAGCTATGTTAGATGGTGAGCAGCTGGAACAAGTGCCTGAGTTAAAATATTTAGGATATATGTTGGATGAAAAGGGAACGGATGATGCAGAGTGTAGTAGGAAAATTGTGAATGGAAGGAAGGTGTCTGGTGCAATTAAATCATTGGTGGATGTAAAGCTTCTAAGTCTTGAGTGCGCTAGCGCCTTACATCAGGGTATGTTGTTACCTATGTTAATAAATAGTAGTGAGACTATGGTTTGGAATAAGAGGTATAGATCTAAAATACAATGTGTGCAGATGGACAATCTTAATGTCTTGTTAGGTGTGAAAAGAATTGATAAAATTAGGAATGAACGTATTAGAGAGTTGTGTGGGTTTTACGAAAGGGGTAAATGAGAGAATGAAAAACAGTACGTTGAGATGGTTTGGTCATGTGGAAAGGATGGATGATTGTCGGTTGGTTAAGCGGATGTATAGTGGTGAGTACGCTGGGAATCGACCGACTGGGAGACCGAAGAAAAAGTGGATTGAGTCAGTATCATGGAGGAGATAAATGTGAGTTTGGGAGAGGCGTGAAGAAAGATGGATAATAGGAATGAATGGCGGGGTTTTGTGAGGGGGTATGACTGCGGCCTGCCTATGCCAAAGGATAAACCCCACATTGACGAGATGCTATAGTGAGGGTCCGTCGCGGTCCTGTGAAGCTCTAGGGGGGGATTTTCTGACTGCGACGAGTTCTCACTAAAAAGTATAATGTTGGCGGTAAGGCTGTGCTTTTTTTTCGACTTGCGTCATATTCTTCTGCTACTTTTCTGCTTCCGGTATATGTTACTCACCTTACCCCCAGTCTTGGGGAGAGAAGTTGGTTATGATACTATATATATATATATATATTATATATATATATATATATATATTAATATTATATATATATATATATATATATATATATATATATATATATATATATATATATATATATAGATATAGGCTTTCTTCATGCTCTTTACAAACAAAAAAGGATTAATGAAGAGATTTTTCTCAGAGAATTTAGAATCTGCAACCCACAATATCTGGATGAGGAAGTTGCATTCAGTAGAAACATATTTTGTAAACTTGACTAACCCACGAAGATTGATCCAGCAAACGTTGATTGCGTCAATGAGGAGTCTCTCCTCTGGAGTATAAAAACATTTTATTTTTACCAATTCCTATTGAAATGCGAAAAAGATTTTGTCCAGCCCTCTGACATTACCGGGTTCAAATTACTGACTGACTGAAACATGAACGAATTTTTTCGGAAACACTAATTTTAGATTCCGCTCCAAATATAGATTAATCTGTAACCGATGAGTGCGATTGGCCCTAAAGACACATTTCATATAGAAACGTTGTTTTTTTATCTTTATTATTTTTACGTTTGTATGTGTTTTGTTCATTCGAGTGTGAAGTGTGAACATAGAATGAATATATTTTTTCCGTGGTGTGAATAATTTATAAAAATAGATATGTTTCGTTTATATTCCTCCCAATGCATTATAAGAAACAAATTATTTTGACTGTATTTTTGTACGACTTCATCAATTATATCCCGTTATTTATTATTGTAACTAATTTGAATTTATGTTTCTTAAATAATTAAGATTTATATCGATAAGCCCATAATCTAATTATGATAAGACTTAGAAGACCACACTTGATGTCCCAGAAGTTTAAATGTGGCATTAAGGTCGCTGGTTCACACCCCTGATCTATACTAATAGTAGTTACAAGTACCGCAGAGACACATGACATCACGCGCTCAGGAAGGTACCTGGGGCTATTTTAGGTGTATGTGCGTGCCGCAGGCACGCATACACGTAAGTACATATGTGTCTTTGTCTGTCTTGTCATCGTCTTTCCTGGGTTTTTTTTACACAGGGCCCCCAGCCCTATGCGTCTCACACACACGCGAAATGTGTGTGTGAGAAATACTCGTATACGCGTTCACGTAGGTTCATGACTGCTTTTTGAGCGACGCCGGTGACTCTGTGAGCTCTCTACCACCACCGCCACCACCCCACTCTCGGAGGATTTTCCCCCACCCCTCACTACCTGCCACGAGCCACTTGCCGTGAGTGCTTCGCCTGGCCTTTGCTCTCCACCCTCACCCCTCACCGCCCCGAGCCACTCAATTGTCTTGTTCTTTATGCTCGGAGGGCTTTCCCCCCCTATCGCCTGCTTTCCCCCACCCCCCTTCACTTGGTCTGCCTTGTCATCGAACAGGGAGGTCTTTCACCCCCCAAACCCTTTCTCTGCTTTCCCCCACTCACGTGTTAGAGAACAACAACAACAAGAACAAGAGGGAGAAGGTCGGATACGAACCTCTCCCTATTTGCCTTCGCTGACTCAACTCGAAATTGTTTATACCTCTGTGCCAGAAGGCGCTCAAAGAGCTTACAAGAATCAATCTTTAAATGCTTCTTAAATATATATATAAATATAATATAATATATAATACTATATATATATATTATATATATCTAATTACTGTGCCTATGTGAGCACTTAATACCCTATAAATATGGAGGTAAGTGGAAGCTTACAATAACATTGGACTATCAGAATATTATCATAGGATAATTATGATAGCATGAGATCATATTTCATAGGTACAATATATAGACTTATGTAGCGAGAGTAAATACCTACAAAATCAGCTACCATAATACTATATAATAGTATTAATTATATATAATATTAATAATAAATAATATACAATATATATATATTAACAGTTATATATATATAAATATATCTAATAATATAAATACTATTAATATATAAGATAATATATATATTAATATATATATACTATATATATATATATATATTATAATTATATATTATAAAATATATGGTATATTATATATATATATGAGTATATATAATATATATATATATCTATATAATATAATATATATATATAATAAAATTATAATTAAAAGGTCATATATTTGTCCCATCTATTCTCTGATAATATATTTTTGGGGAGTGTATTATTTATTCTATAAATATGATAAGATATATATATATATATAATATATAATATAATTATATATATATATTATATATATTATAGTATAGATTATATAGATTTAAATCTAACAACTATATTTATTTGTCTGGTATGAAAAGTATTAAAAGGATGTGAAAGGGATTTTTAATTTATTTAAATTTAATAATCAAAAGTAATTTTATAACCAAAAGGTCATATTATTATATCTATAGATATATATACTATATAATATATGATATATATTAATATAAAATATATATATAAGTAAATATAATATATATATTAACCACCAATATTTATATAAATAAATATAAATAGTATATCACCCACGAGCTTACCTTTCATCAAATTATCTAAAGTGTTGATTGATCTACCAATGTCTTAAAAGTATACTAAAAGCGACCCAATAAGATTTTGACCCTTGATATCCTACGTGGACAAAGGACTCAAATATTATATTATTTATAATATATTTATCATATTATTAATATATGTATATATATAAAAGATATTAATACTAATTAATTAATATATAAATATATTAATAATATTATTATACATATCATATAAGAAAGTATAATATATTATTATATTTAGATTATATTTATTATATATAATTTATTTATTTAACATACTAAGAAATTAATACAGACTTGTAACAAATATAAATAAGAGGATTAATCATAAAAATCCCCACAACATGCGAGAAGAAGAGAAGAGAGAGGAGATCAACCCACATTTAAAAAAACAAAACCTCAATCAATTACATAACAGGAGCATAAATAACAAAAATAATACCAAATAATCAAACAATTCACAACACACACACATACACTAACAAACCATCACAAATACATACCAACAACAAACACTAAAATACAACAAACCAACAAGACTACATAAAATAGATAACAATACAGTAATATCAACTATATACTTATCATATTAATAATTATAATATAATATATAATAATATAAAATTTAATAATAATAATAACTAATATAATATTAAATATTATATACATAATAAACTAATAAAAATTAAAATTAATTAAATTAAATTAATAAAAATACTAAGAATATAAAAGACTTAGTGTTATACAATAATAATAAATATTAAAATATATGTACTAATAAAAATTAATTAAATAATAATAATATAATTAATTATAATAATAATAATAATAATAATTAAATAATAATACTAATATAATAATAATAAATAATAATTAATAATCATAATTATATTAATAATAATAATAATTAAATAATATTAATAATAATAATAATAATTAAATAATAATAGTACTAATAAATATAATAATTCTAACAAATAATAAAACGCCAAATTTGGATGTTTTTATATTATAATAATACGTATTTTATTCCAAATAAAGATCAACATAACCTAAGCATACAAAATCCTTATTTTTTAATTAAAAAAATAATTAAAAAAAAAAAAAAATATAATAAATTTTGTACTTTCATAAAATTTTCAAAAGCGCATAATAAATTAAAAATATTTTGAGTAGATATTAAATAGTATAATATATTAAATATATATATATTTATTTTATTCACTCATATGTAATATTTATTATATTTAATGATTCAATGTCGGAAAGTATTAGTCCAAATATAACAATAAAAAATAAATAATATAAAAATTAAATAAAATAAAATAATATGAGAGAATGAAAGATTTTCAATAAGAGTAAGAGGTGATAAACAAATCTCTTCAACAAGCAAAAATAATAAATAATATATAATTATCAATAAATAATAAATGAATAAAATAATAATAATAATAATAATAATAATAACTAATATAATATATATAATAAAAAATTAAATATAAATTAAATAATAAATATAATTTAATATAATAATAATATAATAAAAATAATTATAAATATAATTAATAAATTATATATCTATAGATTATGATATTTTATATTCTACAAAATATTTAATTATTTAATATTCTATCTCAATCTCTCCCAATATATTATTAATAAATAGTATTATATATAATATAATAATCTTATATATATATATATATATATGATATATATTATTAATAATAATACTATAAATGATATATAGTATTTAATATATATGCCAGTCAATTACCAAAGAGACGAATGGAGGAATAGATAAAATATATAGAGAACGAGAAGAGAGAATGAAGTGAGACAAGAGAGAGGAGAGAGAGTAAGAGAGATGAGTAGAATAGTAGAGTAAGAGAGTAGTAGTAAGTAAGAGAGATGTTATTGTACACTTATATAAAGTTAATATTAAATAAAGTCACTTGAGCAGCCATAAATCGAATTGGGAATCACATTTGGAGCATAAGAACCTATTATATATATTTATAAACAATCAAGAAACTGGCCAAGTTAACTAAACTAACCATACCTATCATCTAAATATATATAGAACATGTAACAATCCTCAGGCCGTATATTCTTATTTCATGCGCATCAAACGATATATATATGAGCCTAATATGACATGAGTCTGATCACTGATATCACAATTCTAGTACAGCATAGTCTATATAAATGCTCATATATAACGTACTCAACTTCGTTATAAAACAGATATCACAAACCCCCTTTTAGTTTATAAAAAATCAGAAATCTGTCAAGGCCGATGTTTTCAAAACTTATAATTATATCGAGGTTGTACTTCGCGCGCGTCTAAGCACATTATTCACGGCCTTCACTGCACCACAATAAACAATCACACACTCATGAGGATGGACTATTTTGTGATAAAAGGTGAATATATAGAGCTTTATCAAAGGTCAACACAAAAGTATTAACACACGGTTGAATAATCGAGAAGGACCTTTGCCTCTACCATGTGGGTGGCTCTAATAAGGGAGATGGAGAACTTACACGAAGGAACTATCTAATAAGATCTATTTAATACAGAGAAGTGAATATTATATCCTCATACACTCCTCACTCAACACTAAAAGGTGTGTTCTTTGTGAGTGCTTTAATAACACAAAGAAGCTTTAACAAAACACTAAAAGAACTACATTATACATGTGATTATGTTCTAAACTCTCCTCTAAGATAGTTCTTCCCACGTGTAAGAATGTATTTCCAATCTTATCCAATAAAAAAGTTCCTCGAATCGGGCGTTTTATCAGTTCTGGCGTAGTCCGTCGTACGTTCATTTAATTTTGTCATATACTCTTTTCAGGAAGAAGATTTGGAGCTTTAGTGGTTCCATACCATAATGGTGACTCGCTTCAATATTATCGAAAGTCTATGTATGACCGAGAGTTGATAAAACATTCCGTCACAACCGTTGAAAGAAAGTTAAAGTAAACGAGGAAACTCAAAATGAGAACTAACTGAGACTAAAAGATAGAATAACAAATAGACCAATTATTTATTATATATTTATTATTTATTATTATTAATTATTTAATAGAATTATTATTATTTAATTATATATTATTATATATTTTATATTATTTATATAATATTATTAAATTATTATTATTATTATATTATTATATATTATATGTTCTTTTTAATAAAGGATAATGAAAAGTTTTACATCTAAAATTTTATTTCTGTCACTTTGATGCATGAATATTCGTTCAAACTATATATTACATATAAATATAAACTTTTACAACTCTCCCACCACAAACATTCTTTGAATGTTCCCCTTGCTGAATGTAACAACAAACTCCAGGTAACTTCCTTATTTATAATTGGTATACTTATATATATAATCAATCTCTTATTTGACACGCCAATCAAACTATATCGGTACCTAAAATAAGACGTATCCTGAGATAGACATTTTTTATGAATGGATTGGGGAGAGGGATATCTTGCAAGTTGAATTTCGTTCTATATCACTGACTGTATATTGTTTTATAACAATCATTTTTAGCTCAGTGATTTCTCTATATGGCATCCTAGTAAGGCGTACCTACTGTATTATACTTAATGTTATATTATCGAAAGTATAACACGTTTTTCATTTCTTCCTTCAACTTAGCTGTGGCACGAGCATTCAATGCCGTGAACATTATCCGATGCAGAAGACAATGCGCATTTGGAAAGAATCTACCATGTGTGTAAGGGTATCTATAAGTTTTAAAAAACTTTAGAATGTGTATATGAAGCACATGTGTACCAGGGTAATTCTTAAAAAATACTCACCAGTACATTTGAATTTATGTATGAGATTTCACCATAGCTACATTTTTAAAAAATGTTATTACAAGTACAAGAGCTGTTAACACCCACACGGTTCATTAAGCTAATTGAATACAATTTTGTGCTAAACATTGTTCCCATAGTAAAACTCTTAAAATCCCCCGTTGACGTTCATATAAAAAAGAATATTCCATCATATCCTCTTCGGTTTAAACAACCTTGAAATCATGTTAATTATAAGAATATATGTGGCCATTAATATAAATATATAATATATATATATATATATATACTATAATATAATATATATAGCAGACAGCATATTTATTATAAATAGATTATAAGATCAATGAAAATATAACTTTATATATAATTGGTTTTTAAGGATAGTTAAAAATATATTTTTTTATTTTAAAAGCATTTATGTACATTAAATAGAAACTTTAGATATAATCATTGGACATTACAATTTTAGCATCGACATATTTTACTAGTTAATTCATTTAAATGCAATACCTTGGTTATAACAAACATGTAATCGAAATAAATACAATAGATATACTCCACAATAATTAGAGTCTTAAATGGGCTGAACAGGTCGAGAGCCATAGTTTTTATATAATTTAACAATTATTATAATTTAAAAATAAAAGAAAATTATATATGAATATTCGAAAAAAAATTTTAAAATCACTTAAAAATCAATAAGGTAAACAGCTCCATTTTTCTCCTGTTAATACAAGAAATCCAAAATGCTCACTTCATGATGTATCACAAATTTCGAGGTTGAGGTTGTTATAAAGTATCGAATACCGGTACTCACTTCTACCAGTGAACTCACAGAACTATCTATCATTAATGCACAATTAATCTCGCACAAATAAATCAAGGCCTCGGTTTTTAAACATAGTATTTATTCTTCTTTCTTGCATAAATCTTTCATAATTCCTAGCCCCCACGTAGCGTGATCTTAGTCAATTTTCACATCGAGTTGAGGATTGATTCCAGATAAACAACAACAAAGTTGAATGGGATGAATTGCAGACTAACGTTGAAGTGGTAGACTGATCCTAACGATTTTTTCTCTGACACTGCCAAATGATTTCTCGCTACCCACGTAGTGTGAAAGAGTTGTTCCAATTTCTCCTTAAAATAACTTTCCCAGCTTGATTGAGAGTATTTGACCCCTTCACCTAGCTGGACTAAGCTATAAAGCCATAATTGTCTGTGATGATTATATTCAGGATAACTTTCTGGACTTATACGATATTTACGATATTTTTCCCATTCCATAACATGACGATCCATAAAAGTCGAGCCATTTACCAATTGTATAAAACTGACACCTATCTAAGTCCGATAAAGAGGGAGAATTTATAAGGTGATATTTTAAATAATGCCCTGATTATTACTACGAAATGAAACACAGTCTGAGTGTTCACAAAGACATTTGTTTCTTTCCAACAATTTTGTAGGAATGCTATAACTCTTGGTAGATATACTTTAAATATAAACCAAGAGAAATCTTCTTCCAACTTTTTCTTTCTTTAATCTTAGTCAATCACACTGAATGAAAACAAACGACGTGATGGATTTTTAATTTAAGAAAAATAAGTAGCGAAGTGGGATTATAAAGGACACTAATTAAATAACTACCTAATCCTAGTGAGGCTAGAATTAGAGAGGGCTACTTCTTGCATCCCATTGATAAATTAAAAGCATTGATTCTTTGAAAAGGAATTATATTTAATCGTGATCCTAATAAAGAGTGACTTTAATAAAGAAGAGATCGTATAGCACTACTTTCATTATCAGCATTTTATTATCAAAGTTGGCAGACTGATAGCTTTAATTGTCTTTTTAACAATTATACTCATAACTATCTCTGGATAGATATTAACTAATTATTCAAACTTAATGTATCAATATATTTTGTAAGATATATAATAAACAATGATCTCTTATCTATTTCTCTTATATATTTATCCTTTATCTAGATTGCTACTTATATATATATCAACCTCTGAACAAAAATTATTATTTTAAAGGACAAGTTCATATGTATATATATAATTATAATATAAATATATTTAATATTATAATCTATTATACAACTAATCTGATTTTTAACATTGCTCTGCATATTTCTCTATCCAGAGTTAGCACCTGATCGCTAGAGTTGGAGCAGGCTCCTACTCGTATTCCAATCATTTTGTTAAGTAATGATAACTATAATATATTAAGTCTTGAATCTTTATTCTTTATATATAATAATTATAAGTAATAATTTACATATAACTATATTATAAATTTCAATATATTTATATATATATCACCGAAATACATCTTATTTAGACCTATGGGTATTTAGGGGATTACTTTGAAGGAGATTAGTATAAGTTTATAATATCTCTTGATAGTCTTTCACTACATAGTGATGATCACACTATACCGTGAGGAATAAAAATGATTCATTTTTAGCTCGCATATATTTAATTTATCCTGGTACCTATGATATATAATGATCTAGTGGATGATATTGCTATATCAAAAGGTCAGTATGTAATTATAGACTATGGTGGGAGTCAAGTGTAAGCTTACGTATATGGATTGTTTATTCATTCCCTTTGGTAATTGAGGGGCTGTGTCATGCTTTCAGTCTTGAGAGGGTGTCACTTATTTGTGGATTCTTCGAGTTTGAACGAGGAGCACGGGGTGATAATTCATATATGCTAAGGAGCTCAACGAAGGTTGTAATTGGTTTGTTCAGATTCTATTCTATAACTAAATACTGTATAAAATCTGTTTAATCTCTTCTTGTGTCTGTCTCTAATCAACTTACAGCTCAGTGCCTTGTCTTCCTACAAGATTGACCATTCTACATCCTCTATAAACCTCACCACTAACCTACCCTATACATAAACCTGACATACTTTTTACTGTCCTGGCTTCTCAATCAGGTCAAGTAATGCTTAATATGCATCGTACTCGTAGTTGTGTACATCCTGGAAGTCCAAAGACGTCAATAAAATCTATTCTAATAATAATAAATTTCTTTTATGAAATGAGAAAGAATTATATTTATTCTTTTCTGTCTTTTCTCTCGTTTTGCTATTATTGGCTATTATATGCTTAAGTGATCGATATTCTCATTTTGTTCTAGTTCTTAATTCTGCCTTTATTCTGATTAGACAGTGTCCTTAATAATTCTCTATATTTACAGTTCTTTATCGATTGTACATTATCGAAATGGGCTATTTTTAGATGGCAGATAGTATACTCCATTTACTTTATCCTTAAACGTGTTCGATAAACTCTTTTTCCTCTCAAATACTCTTGATTTGCACATCACTTATTCTCGCTAACATTATATATATTGACATTGTCTTCTCTAGTGCCTCATTGGTTTCTACTACACTCTGATCTACTTTTCACTTTTTCATTAGCTCTACCTTATAGAATTATTTGTTACCTCTCGTTTTTTTGTTCGTCTATTCCCTGACTCTGCTTCTCTTATTAGATACTACTCATTAAAAGAACGGCTACGTTTATTTTGCTGTAATGGTTTTATCCCTCCTGTCGGTTCTCAAACTTGGCGCTTCTGAAGCTCTACATCCTGCTACGGTATCTCTTCTATTTATTCTCTTCGAACCTCTAAATTTTTCTCGTCCATTTCACCCCTGTCTCTTGTCCTTACCCTGGAATGCGTGGTGGCTCATCCTAATACCTGTGGCGGACAGGGAGAACATCTCTCATCTTCTAACTATCTCGCTCCATTACCTAGCTTTACCTCGGCCTTTATAAGGCTTTTTTCAAACAGAATTCCTAAACTGGAAGATTTGGAAACATCTCATTCATTCTGAATTTATATTTAAGTCGTTAAATGAACTTTCGCAAGAAATTCTTCTGCTGGTGACCTTATCTATTCTTTTTCCTTTATAACTTTAAACTATCTTCTGAGTCTATTCGTTGCCTCTTTTAGCAACATTGGTTTGAATCTTTTGCTGTGCGCTAGGCATAGAAAGATTTCGATAGAGTCTGACGCAAACCTTTTTCTGATTTGTTTCAATATACTCTCTTTTCCGGTCTAATCCCTGTTCTTCTCTTTCTTTGTGGACCTTTCTCTCTTGTAACTTTTTATTATCTCTTTTCCCGGTTTCTTACTCATAGCATGTCTTTTTAGATCTCTGTTTTATCCACATCCTATGTCCTATTTAATATGATCAATTTAATACGTCTGATTTTTATCTCAAGGTTTCTGTATTTTTAATGTGCTCTTCTTTACGCGGCTATTTTATTAATGACAACATCTCTTACTTCACTTTGATCTTATTTGCACCTCTATATCCATCTTATGTGACGAATCACATTTATTCGTTGCTTCCTTTCATTTTTTGCAATTAGTAACCCGTCCTGACCTAACCACAGCAATAACTATTTATCTGGGTATACTCGCTTGATGTCTTATACTCTATTATTTTACTTTTTTGTTACTCCCTCTGTCTACCTCCTACCTCTTTTCCGGATAGGAGAGAATAGTTGTATAACACGAAACTCAACTAACCTCAGATATACTTTAATGTAATTTATTTAATTTTTGGCACGACGTAAGTTTTACTCCGTGTTTTCTCAGTCGCCCTCCTCAAAACCTCTCTTCTCCTTCATCTGTGTCTCACTCAGCCAAACGTTCTCTTCTTCTTATTCCTTAATCTTTCCTCAATCTTCTCTGCCTTGCACTCTATCAGCTGTCTTTATCTTTTTATCTTTAATTATTCTATCATATTTATATTTTTATCTTTTTTAATCTTTATTCTTGGATTCATTATCTTTATTCTTGTCTTTGCTCTTTGGGGGGGTTGGGGTCTTTGTCCTTTGTCTCTGTCTTCTGGTCTTTGTCTCTTGGTCGTTGTCTTACGTTTTGTCTTATGTCTTTTGTCTTTGTCTTTTTTGCGTTGTCCTTTTGTCTATGTTCTTTCTGGTTTTGTCTTTGTCTTTCGTTCTACGTGTCTTCTGTCTTCGTTCTTCGTCTGTCGTCTTCCGTGCTAGCTCTTCGTCTCTTCTCGTTTCGTCTTGCGTCTTCGTCTGTCGTCTTTTCGTCTCTTTCGTTACTACTTCGTCTTACGTCTTCGTTTTTTGTCTTTGGTCTTTGTCTTTGTCTTGTCTTTGTCTTTCCCTTGGTTTCTTACTGGTGATCTTCTTTCGCTTCTTTGTCTTGTCTTTGTCTCTTTGTCCTTTGTCTTTGTTCTTTGTAACTTTTGTTCTTCTCGTCTCGTCTTACGTCTTGTCTTCTGTCTTTTCTGTTTCTTCGTCCTTCGTCCTCCTTCGTCTTTTGTCCTCTCGTCTTTGTCTTCGTCTTCGTCTTCGTCTTCGCTGTTCGTCTTCGTCTTCGTTCTCGTTTTTCGTCTTTGTCCTTATGTCTTTTGTCTTGATACGTACTTGTATTCTTGTCATTTGAACCTTTGGTCTTTGCAATTATCGTTTTGTTGAACATCCGAGTCTTTGTCTTTTGTTGTCTTTGTCTTTGTCTTTTTGTGTCTTTGTGTTTGTCTTCGTCTTCGTTTCCTATACCTACGGTACGATCATCTCTTCGTACTTTGACTGTCTTCGTCTTCGTCTTTGTCTTTGTCTTTGGATCATTTGGTTTTGAGTATCTTTGTTTATTTTATTCGTACTTTACAGTTCGCTTATTTCTGTCGCTTTTTCGTTCTTCTTCTTGCTGATCATGATCAGTACAACTTTTTCAGCACTAGGTCAGCTTGGCATGGACTATTCTTCCTGTTATTAATGTTTTGTCTTTTGCCCTTGTGGTCATAGTAGTTGTGTTGGCTGGTGTCTTTGGTCTTGTAATGATGGTTGATTCTTTGTCACTTTGTTCTTTGTTTATTTTTGACTTTAGTCTCTTGTTCATTGTTGATGTAAAAATTGTATTTTCAGGCCATTAATGCTGTTGTCTTTTGTCTTTGTCTTTAGTCTTTGTCATTGTCTTTTGTTTCTTTGGGATTACTTGCTATCTTGTCGTATCGGCTTGCTCTCGATCTTCGTCTTCGTCTTCGTCTTTTCCACGTCTATACAGTCTTCGTCTCCGCTCTTCTCAGATCTTCATCTTTGTCCTTGTGTCTTTGTCTTTGTCTTTGTGTCTTTGTACATTATAATCTTGTCTTTGTCTTTGTCTTCGTCTTCGTCTTCGTCTTCTCGTCAATTTCGATCCTCGTCTTTACAGTCTTCGTCTTCTCGTTCTTTCTGTACGTATCGTTCGTTTAGAAATCTGATAAATCTAGTATATTGTCTTTGAGGAGTCTTTCGTAAAAGCCAAATATTTCCGTTCTTGTCAGGTTTTTCGATCTTCCGTCCTTTCGTAGCTCTTCGTTATTCGCTGCTTACTTTTGTCATTCAGTTACTTCGTGGTCTTCGCAGTCTTTGCTCAACTTTATGTACTTTTGATCTTGTCTTATTATTGTCTTTGTCCTTTGTCTTATATCGTACTTCGTTTTCGTTTCTAATCTCTCCTTAATATTCTGGTGATTTATCTTTTTTCTTCGTGACCTTTCTTTAGGATAAAGGAATGTCATATATATTATCTTTCAAAAATTGTTTATAAATAATATACTATCAAAAAGTACATGTAACGATTATTAAATATTTTATCTTTAGTAGAGCTATAAGATTATATCTAGAATTGTCTATTAGTAAGATATGCTCTACAGTATAACGCGTTATGTTATTAATACAATTTCGAGAGCTATTTCTAGAATCCTTATGATCATGAAAAAGTTAAAAGATAATTAAATTTATCTTTTACCAAGTTTAACTCGGGACAAGAGATCCTTATAAAGTGATTAAGCATCATCACTATATCAGAACTCTATTATATAAGGTTATATTTATTTATGTTAGAAATATTTATCCTAGTAGGATCCTAAAACATTTAACCTTGTAGAAACATTATAATAATAATGAAACCTCTACGTTTATATATAAAAAAAAAATAAAAAGAAATAATAAAAAAAAACTTTAAAAAAAAAAGGGATATTTTCCGACATGTTGTAGTGACCAATTATTTTATTTAGAAACTGTTTAAAATTTCCCACTAACACTCATTAAAATAGTATTGTTTCTCGTCTTAAGTAGTCAATCATAAAAACTTTATTTGTGTCTGTAGAATATGTAAATGGCAGTCTGCGATGGTCTGATGGTGACATTCTACATCCTTTTAGATTGGAAGTCAGTTAATTTCTGTTAAGTGATCTTTTTTGGGTCTAGACGAAATGTCCATACTTCATAGAAGATCACGTTCGTAAGGTAAACAGTGCTCATTAACTCGATAGTGAAATCGGACATTTTATTATCGGTATTTAAATCTGATGGAAGCTTGAAGACTGGCAGATGTTAAATAGAAATGAGAATGTGATTGCACTCTCAAACTCTCCACTCTTATCAGTCAATGTGACTGATTAATGTTTCTTTACTTCATTAGTTATGCACGGATTGAACCTGTCAGGGTGATTCCCTCATTTCACTCATTCAATATGTTTATTTTACTTCATTTTTAGATCTTAATACTTCTCCCTATTTTATACACATTACTTTTAGGGTCAAACCTAATTCTTTCGTTGTACCTCTTGTTTATAGAACCCCTCTGTTTAACTTATTTCGTATCACTAATCTAAATCTTCTAATAGTTAGCATTTAAATTTATAACCCATTTCTCTAAGAAATTCTATAATGTTGTCTACTTTTAAAAGGTCTCTAGACCCTCGTGCTTCATAACCTTACCTGAATTGATTATCTGACCTAGACACTCTCATATAAGAACTTACTTTAATACAGGTGTTGTCTTTTAATACACATTTTTACTAGTTTGGACCTTATATATGTATTCAGTTGTCTTTCATTCTCTAGAGGATTAATTGATTACGAGGGTTATTATATTGAACTAATTTCTATTATCGATAGAGGTATGCCACAGATCTTTATTGTAGGCAAATCTTGTGCTATTTAAGAGATGTACAAGAGCTTAGATTGGTATCATTCTCTATATAATAATTATGATGTTATTGTTGTCATTTTTTTTTTTTCTTTAATAATGAATTCTTTGTAAATTTAGTAAAGGTCTCTATCTCTCCCACTAGTAGAGCTTTAATTAACAAGAGAACAGTGGAGTAATTATATCAACATCTACTGTTTTAAACTCAATTAACAATTTCCTGAAACCCTTAACCTAAAATCTGAACTTTAATGATGTCTGATCTATCAAGAAGGTAATCAAATAAGATATCGGCTACTAAATCTTTTGATTCTTCTAGAGATTGGTCTGAATACATTAAATGACGCTCTTCTATGCACTGAAGATAAAATGTATATAAGTGTTTAGTATAGCAGATGAAAATATAGAATGATTGAAACGAGGATATAGGCTGCTAGCTCAGTAATAACTACACTTTCCTTCAAAACCTAGGGAGGATGCTAATTACGAGCCTACTACGCCTTTCCCGAATTATCATTAGAGATATTTAAATAGGAATTCTCTATGCTACACTCGATATGAGTAATGACAGGTAGAGAATTGGAACACTTATGAGTGGTATAATGGAGTTTATGGTTGGTAGGAGTTATCATGAATTACGTTCTTCACTAGCCTAGTGAAATTTAGATGGTAAAAAGTTAGCACAAAATGTAATTTTAACTGTCTTGTATTGGAAAGAAGTGTTATTAGTAACAGAATATCTTAGTAATATATCATAGAGCTAATTAAGGTGAGAATGGCTGTATTTACATGAAGTCTTATATTATGATTGATTTTTTGGTGACTAAAGAGGTCTGAAAAGTTTTATTTCAGTATGGTATACTATTATATATATTTAGTCTATTTTTATATAGTTTTTATATATATATATATTTATATTTAATATTAATTAGTAATTATATGATAGCTCACACCAAGCACGTTAAGCGAGGCAACATAGCAACGACCTGCCAATCACTTTTAAGCCTGTTTATGAAAATTTATATCATCGGTAACAAGCCCTCGGTGAAGAATGGAATTATTAGTTAGAGTGATATAGTAAGAAATATGTATATTATTTATTTATTCACCACAACATCTATATAACATTATCATCATCCTGAAGGGCACTGGAACAGGTATCATTGAACCATGGATTTATTAAGGGAGAAATAATTGATTACAATACGTTGACACGTAACGGTACGAACTGCTCATCTTGCTTACTTGGTGATCCACATGTTGATAAAAGCCTCAACTTGTTTTTCGCAATACACTCACCGAGGCGCCCTCCCGAAAGAAACATGGATTATTTCATGGTTGTCTAGTGAAGAAGTGAGCAATTGCCCCCAATTAAATCCGATTAAAAATGCAGTTGTTAATAATTTTTATATGGCAAGTTTTGATATTCAAAGTAATATTATTTGATATTAATTAATATTTATATTGTGCTATTATTTAATTACTTTAGAATAATGCATCTTAACTTCTATTCGATTTGGAGATGGAAATATTTGGGTGTAATATTATTATTATATATTGTAATTATTTGAATTGTAAGCAATTATTATAAACTCTATATAAGCATCATCAGCGAATTGGATACCGAAGGCTTCCAGAATATTGTGAAAGTCTTCTCGTAAAATCAACTAACATCGTATCTGTTTCCAGATATCGTTAATAATACTGAATGATTTAGCCTCCTTCCCACCTGAGTCAGCGTGAGAGGAACCAAACCATTCCTAAATAGAGGATCTCAGCATTTGGATGAGATTTGAGTCTTCGTGGTAGGTTTGTAAAATTAAATACCTTATATTTCTCAAACAAAGACTGCGGAACAAAATCTGATATCCTTCTCTATAAGGGGATAAGTAGCAGACAAAACAAAATAAATAGGGTTAGTAAGTAGTGGTAGTTAGTAGTAAGTAGTAGTAGTAGTACGTTTGAACAAAATTATTAAGACAGAAATTTTTAAAATATACCACTTTCATTTTCATGATAATAGGATAAATTATATTAGAATGACGTTGCAGGAGTTTTGTATCATGTTTATAATAAGCTGGTCATACAAAAAGTGTCTATGCTTTCTCTGTAACATATGTTATAAAATAAGTTAAGAGATTTTTAGTTAATCTAGTTATATAGCTATTCAAGAGTATATCACAACATAGGTGTGTTACATATAGCGGTTATATGATGCAGTTTATGAGATGTTTAGGTTGTTAGAGAAGGAATCCTCTGTCGCAGCAGCTTGAACGCGTACATCAGACAAGGAGTCAAATACTCAGGGATGAGAATAGAGCGGGTGGATTTCACAGAAGTTCGTGATTAATAAGAAGGCTCACGGACATTATAAAAGTTTTGAAAACTACCTCAACACCTCCCTCACCCTTCCCCCCAAGACCCTGACTGAGCGACCCCGCCATTCGTGATTCGAAAAATTATTACCTCCCTAAATAGTAAACTTTTAAAACCCAAGTTATTTTGGATCATGTGGGTTATTTATCCTTCTCCTCCTCCATTTACATATAGATTGCATGAATTCGAACACATTTCATAAAATTGAAGTAAAAATGCGCAATAAAGTCCATTAAAACTATAGAAATAAAGCAGCTTCACACTATTCTAAAAATATTTTTAAAACAGTATGTCTTATTTAAACTAACTAAACTCAACATAACCTTTACTTAACGTATATATAATGAAATTTATTTTTATATTTATAATTTATTTCACTTTGCATTGTAAAGAAAAAACAACAACAAAAAAACATGCACTGGCACCAAGAGCATTTCGTACACTTTATTCGATTACGTAGATTTTAAAAAAATTGACCTGAGCTTAACTGGATGCAGATACCAATGAGCCGTTTTTTTTAAGACTAAAAATTAAATTTTATTAGGAATCAGTAAAATTGAAAATAAAATATAACGTGAAAATGAAGTAAAAGTGCTAAAACGTAATTAAAATAGCTAAAGTAGCTAAACTAACTAACCTACATGTATGCTATTAAAATAAATGACATTGAACTATCCTAAAAACTAACTACAACTAACTGCCATAAACTTGTGTGACAACAGGTTAAAAGGTTAAAAATATGTAAGTGGAGAAAAATTAATATTGAAAAAGATGTTCATCTTATGACAAAAATGTCGGTTTATTCAATTATAAGTAAAACTATTTAAAATTAATAAAACGGGAAAGTGCTTAGCAAACATAAACACATTGATAAATGTGTTTATATTTGTTAAGTACTTAACAAACGTAAACACATTTATTAAAGGATGAACTAAATAAGTAAATGAACTATCAACTAAGCAAACACACACATCACTTCACTTAGCCCATGGGTTAAGCATCCTAATTATATATATATATATATATATAATATATATCTATATTTTAAATATATATATATAATATGATATATTTATATATATATATTATATATAATATATATATTATTATATATATATAATATATATAATTATAATTGTATATAATATATATATAATATATATAATATATTATTATCTAATAAAAGTATATATACTAAATATATAATATATATATACACATAATGAAATATAATAAATATAAGTTTGGTGCATAAGGAACGGGAGGTGGGATTTGAAAATTTTTTCGCAACGGTACCTTACTGATGGTAAATACAATCGTTCTAGGCGGGTAAATATCAATAAGGATATATAAAAAAATATGGATAAGATATCGAATTTTCAATTTTTTTTTTTACATATTTAGGGGCCTCGAGCCGAGGGGAAAAGAGGGGGACGAAATAACCCTCATCAGTCAATCCGGGAGGCAGACTTCCTTAGTCTCTTTCATCTTTGTCCGAAGTTTTTAGAACTTTCTCTTTAAAGTTCTTAAGAAAAACTTAAAAATTCTATAATATACTATGAATATACAATATATATACTACTAATTAACACATACTAACACTCAATACTACCACATACCATCCTATAGTATATATATGTATTATAATATATAATATATATATTATATATATAATATATCTTAGTATAGTACATTTTAAGCTGCTTGACACCTGTTAACGAATTGGGTTACGGTATTAATCTTTAGGTTCAAGTTTGGTTAGGCCTATGGTTAGGATAGGGATTGGTTAGTTAGTTAGGTTACCGTCAAAAAATTTAATTGTTCTTTACCAACTAAAACAACTTAACATTAATAACGATACACTTTTGTTATGGTATTGTTATCACGAAAGTTCTTCAACCTCATTTACACTCTTCATATGGGTTATATATATATATATATTTAATATATATATATTACTATATATAATATATATTATAGTATATCTATATATTTATTATATATATCTATATAATACATATGAATGTGAACTATATAATATATATTTAAGTATATAATATATATATTATTAAATACAATATATCATATACCATATATATATATATGTAATATATATATGATTATATTATTATATATATATATTATAGAGTTAATTATATATATATATTATATATATATTATATATTCAAATTATATATTCAATTATATACTATATATACATTATATATATATATATATATTATTATTATAGATCACCACATATATATATATATATATTATACTACAACAAAATATGGCATATTTTATATGATATATAATATTATATTGTCTGGAAATCTTTCCTTTTCACTTTAGTGTTCAATGGTTAGTCACTTTTGTGACTCATTCACACACAAAGTATCTTCAACTCTTCACTTTATGATATAGATTTTCTTGATATATTACACAACAATCTATTCATATTAATGTTATAGATTATAATAATATTATATATATCTATCTATCATATAATTATATATTAATCAATATATTATTAAAATTTTATTAAATTTATATCGTATACACACATATATATATTAATATATAATATATATGTATATATACTAATAAGTATATAATATATTTATTAATATTACTAATATTATATATATTATATTAGATTATATATTAAGTATATTTATATATATATATTATATATATTATATGTCTATTATGAATATGATATATATATATATATATTAATTAATTAATATATATATATATAATATATTACTATAATATATTATCTTTCTCTTTATTTTCTTTCTAAACTATCATTATATTATATATATTACTTACTATACTTTTATCTTTCAACAATATGATAACTTGGGAAGTTAAACGAGTAGTCGCGATGACATATAATAAATAAAGTATCAATTATACGATTAAGAAAACAACAGACATGTTAAAAACAATATGTACTTATAAGTTTCGTAAATAATGAAAGCCAACTCAAAGCTATTACTATCATTATAAAAATATTAATAGTAACTAGTATATTATTTCATTCTGATTATAATAATATACCAATTAATATTATATTAAATACTATATGAAGTAAATCACTTACGTCGCAATCAGAATATACTACGTACGCCTTAGAATGCTTTCATAGGGCAATACCAGTATACGTAACGTAGATTACTATCACATTATCTACTAATGTGTAATATAAATTAATATGCGTTGTCAAGGCTTTCAAGTTCATTACATATATAATATATAGTTATAATGATATATTTATATCTAATTAATCTTTTCGTAGTGGGGCACAACATCATATATATTATTATATATATTAATATATATATATAATATACTCATAATAAAACGCAATTAGCCTAGGGTAAGAACGCCAAAAGATGTATCAGAGTCGGGTGTACTTCGGGTCCGCCGTTGACGGCAGGGGAAAGCTTGGTATCCCCTCTGTGACGCTACGTGGGGTCGAGGCCATCTAAAAATGAGTCTAAATCTGTGTAAACTCGAAACAATATCGATATTGTTCGATATTTTCGGATATTATCGATATCGATATTGTACGACGCTAGTAAGAACACGTCCAAATAAAGTTAACTGTTGCTAGAGCGCTCATTGAACGAAATTATATTTCTACTTTTTGCTGTGTGAGTTTTCGAATCAGAGTGCAAACGCAACACCTGATATGTCCTTTTCTACTCTCATGAACCGTTATATATATTATACTCATGCCATAATCTTTACTACATTTCCTTCTATACGATTTCAATTGCAAAACTTATCTCTATTATACTTATATCTCGAATACTATTACCTATTTATATTCTTTTGGTCTACTCGCTCAGTATTCCGTAGGATATGTATCTGGTTATTATTTCCAACACAATATATTTTTTATATATATTAGATATATAGTATTCTCTGGTATCATTTATAACTGATGATAAGTGGGAATTGGGTTTTAACATTGGTTTAACCATAGTTTTAAACCACAAAAAAAAAAAGTTTATATAACAAAACAAAAAAACAAAGCGTAGAAATATTTTAAAAAATATATTTAATTAGTGGTTTAATCTACCTAAGAGTAAATTTTATATGTATAATATAATATATATATATATATTTATAATCTAACACGTAATTTCAAATATATATATATATATTAGGGTATTAATACAACTCTAAATATATATATATATAATATACTAATTATATATTATACTATATTATATATATATATATATATATATTTTATAACATATATATAATAACTATAGTAATTATAATTTTATTAAATTAAATTAAACTAATTATAATACTACAATACTCATGATATATACTCTCTATTCATTATATATTAATATCCTACATCCAGCATGACCCATAAGTAACCTATCTTAAACTATAATATACTTTTCCATTTATATATACTTCTCTAATATCATATATATATCTCATAATATCGTGATTTATTATATCTATATTAAAATATTACCTCATATATGATATATTTATATAATATATATACCACTCATATATATATATATATAATTTATTAATATGCAATATATATTTAAAAATTACGAAATGTTTATATTTATGAAATAACTAGTTAAATATTTAGATATATATTTGTAAATTGTAACCATGCTTTAAAAATGTATCTTGTTTCGGCTCGTGGGATCATCTTCATACCTTGACGCCATATTTCACACACAGTTTCTAAAAACTCATATGTGGAGTGTGAGGATTTTTGGGAAATGGTGGCATCGTAGCGCAGCGGATTTTTTTTTGCGTCATTATCATCTGGCATATTTAAAGAGACTTGCAAAAGATTTGAAGCATCATTAGCGCCAGGGTGCAATTGGTTCCATTATTATATTTGGGTGCACATTGCGTTTTAATGTTTTGCCTGTTGCACATATATCTTAATTTTTTTTCTTTTCATATCAAGATTTTATATTTTAATAAATACTCTATTTTTCTGTCATGAGATTATGTCAAATAAGTAAAAACATAATAATTATATCAGTTTATAGTTATAGAATTTAGCAAATTTAAGCAAATCTTAAGAATTTATTAAGGGAATTTAAAATTGTTGTTAATGTTGTATTGCAGTTTTGACAACGTACTTTGTAAAGTTACATATAAATGCAGTATGAACCACATTAAGACAATCAAATAAAACTAAAAACACCAAAAGCAAAAATTTGCCATCTGCTGTTCTTTCTTCTATATTTAATCTTCCTCATATACCTTTTTTTCATCTTTCTTCATTTTTATCTCTATTTCTTTCTCTTTAAACCATACAGCAGTCAGGGCCTTTTTCTTACAGATTGTCCTCATTCGAAATAGATATTAAACAATTGCTACGACCTCGCCTCAAACCATTGCTCATTCATTGCATTAGTATCTATATATCTTCTTGCACTCTCCAGACCATAAGTCATCTAATAATCAATCTTATTCACTACTATATATCCATATCCTGCTGACCTTCATATTATTAACATCTAGGTAACTCAAAACACCTCATGGCCAATGATCCCTATCTAACATGCGCACTACAAAAGACTCACTAGGTCTTTATTTAACATTTCATTTATAACGGATTTTTTTGCTTTTGTTCAGTTTTATGTT